>SZWC01002636.1:19538-47847 GCA_023375785.1 Penium margaritaceum
CTCACAGCAAAGGGGTTTGCTCAGGTCCCTGGGGTCGATTACGACCAGATCTTCACCCCAGTTGGTCGGTTCTCCACTAGCCGGGCGCTCTTCAGCCTGGTTGCCCAGCACGGGTGGGAGCTACATCAGATGGACGTGAGCAACGCATTCCTCCATGGCTCACTGGAGGGTGAGGAGCTCTACATGACGCAGCCCCCAGGCTTAGACGACGGCACTGGGAGAGTTTGGCGGTTGCGGAAGGCCCTCTATGGCCTGAAGCAGTCGCCTCGGTGCTGGAACCAGGAGATCAGTAGTACGCTTCTCCGTGGCGGCCTCCAGCACAGCACCGCTGACCCCGCACTGTTTGTCAGCCCGCGAGGTCAGACTTTCGCCGCGGTTCTGGTCTACATCGACGATCTCCTCATTGCGTCGCCAGACGCGGCCGCCATCCAGCGCGTCAAGAACTTGCTGCACGCCGCCTACAAGATGAAGGATCTCGGGTCTGCCCGAGTCTTCCTGGGCATGGAACTCGAGCATGATCGCTCCCAGGGTATCCTGCACGTCCACCAGACTGCCTGTGTGCAGACCCTGTCCACTCGCTTCGCCGAGGACTTGCCCCTCGTGCCTAACGCATCTTCACCCATGTCACCCAATGGCCAGGTGAAACTGAAGAGTCATGACCCAGCTGTTGTGGGGGAGCCAGTTGATGTGACCACGTATCTGCGGGTCATCGGGTCACTGATGTTCCTGGCGACGACGACACGCCCAGACATCGCGTTCGCCGTCAACCTCCTGGCCCAGTTCTCTCAGGAGCCGCGTCACTTCCACTTCAAGGCCGCGATCCGAGTGCTGCGCTATGTCGTCTCGACCCCTCGGCGAGGTCTCATGTTTTGCCGTCAGCCGTCCGTCGTCGCAGTGGGCTACACCGACAGTGACTGGGCCGGCATTCCAGACGGTAAGAGTCGCACGGGCTGGATTTTTCTGGTTGGGGGCACAGCTGTGTCCTGGCGCAGTGGCAAGCAGGGGTGCATTGCACGCAGCACTGTTGAGGCTGAGTACGTGGCCCTTGGCTCAGGCACGTGTGAGAGTGTGTGGTTGCGTCGTCTGCTGTCCGAGTTGCGTCAGTCTGTCGCATCCATCACCTTGCATTGTGACAATGAGAGTGCCATGGCCATCGCCGACAATGACGGTATGCATCACTCACGCACAAAGTACATCAATGTTGAGTATCACTATGTACGTTCGTTGCTGCATGACGGCAGCATCAACATCGTATGGCTTGAGACAGCACGACAGTTGGCTGACTTCCTGACCAAGGCACTGAATAGGGACTCGTTCAAGAAGGCTATGAGTTCACTCGGCGTGCGTCCGTGAGTCGTCCTCTTTGTCTCTGCCTGTGTCTCTGTGTACCTTGGGGGAGTCTGGATGTTGACCGTTTCTCTGCCCGCCCATGTACACTACGCCTGTGAGTCATGGGGGAGTGTTGGTTTTTGCGCATCCCTCATTGTGCTCTGTTATGTCCTCCCGGCTTGTGTACATCGGCGTGCAGATGACTGACGGTGAGACTCAACGCTGATGGAGCGTCATCCGGTGGAGCCGACGCACGCAGAGGTCTACTCGCAGTTTGCTGGAGCCTCCTCTCTCCGGCGATGTGCTCAGCTCCATCGGCAGGCCTCCTTGGCAGTCGTGCCGCCGGCGGTCACTGCCACCGCAAAGTGCTGTCTGCATGCGTCCAGCGCGTCACGTCGCGTCTGCGTCGTCATGCTCTGCCTAGGGTCCGTGTTGCGTGTTGCATGGCCCTGTTCGGCGTCATGGACCGCCGTAGGCACTGCCTGGGTTCGGGCAGCAATAACTCTTTGCTACTATTTTTCTAGCTGATTCTGACTGCACGACTGCGTTTGCAGCGTCGGTATTATGGTATGGTCCAGTTTTCAGGCAAAACGGACGACGCCCGGGGTTTGGGCTGTCTGGCAGGGCTCACCGAGAAAACCCTGCCTGCCAGAAAATAGGTCCACAGCTATTTTCTGATTGGCTGGTTAGTTGAGTAACAACTTCTACACTAGTGGGGGGGGCCTAGAACTTGGAGGGGTCTCCCATTGTTGCTCATTCTTCATTCCTAATCAGTTACTTTCAGCTTTCAGCTGCTTTTTGGCTCTAACTCTGGCGCGCGCGTTTCTGAGTAACAAACCCAGAGCTTCCAGACTTAGACTCTAGAGCAGTAGACTGAGGGGGCAGCTGACTTAAGCAACGAGCGTGGAAGCCTGCACGCTGCATCAACAACGCTGCTCCCCCAACCTGCTGCATAGGCTTTCCATTTCTATGGGCATCCCCAGCATCAAGGCCTCGTCATGTTGACATCCGGCAGAGCCGGAGGCAAATCATTGCTGAAATTTGCCGGGCAGTTCCCCTTCCTGCTTTACTCTCTACACTCAGCTGGATTCTCAGGTCGTACACCTGGGACTCGCTTCCGTTCTTCACCCTTCACCAGAATTCAACATGCCTAGCAGAGAGGCTGGAGGAGGAGGGAGAACCCCCCCAGCTGACAGGTCGAACACCCCAGTCAGTCCCACCACTCGACGTCGGGATGCTCAAGATGCAAATCTTCAAACGCTCGAGTCCCTTCTAAACACCATACTTTCTAACCAACAAGCACTGCTAACGTAACTAAATCCATTTGCAGTACCTCTTCTAACCGCAAATGCATCTGCCAGTGGGTCAAGTCTGTCTATTAGTGCTACATCACAACAGCAGCAACAACAGCCGCAACACCAGCAGTAGTCGCCGAAGCAGCAACAACAACAACAACAGCAGCAGCAGCACAAGTATGCCGAAAGTCTGATGCTGTAACGGCACTGGCCATTTTGCAACTAACTGTAGGACCAAAACGTCAGCCCTCATATTAGTCAGTCCAAAAAGAGCGAGGGACTGGCTGCCTCCGCCATTTTGGCTGAGACGCGTCACGACGAAATAGACATGGTCGTCATAGGGCACAGATGTCAAAACATGCATCCTAGCTTAATCCTTCCACATGGCTCAGCCACGTGGAAACAAGACCCTTAGTAGCGCTCAAGGGGTGAAGAAGGAGTGACGCGATGGAATCTCCATCTCGACAATCGTCTCGCCCCACATCCACACTAAAGGTATTTTTTGGAATAGAGTCAACCTAGACTCTAGCCCATATATTATTTTACGGACAAGGACGCCTCGCGGCTCCATTCTCGAGACCCCAAAACATGCCATAAATATTTCAAGACCAATTTTAATCCTAAAAATGGTCCGCACGCTACATACCTCCCCCTTTGCTTCGAATCGTCCCGGTTCGTCCTTGCTCACGAAGGTTTGACCATTGCATACTTCAAGATGAAAACCTGCAACAAAAAGCATGCATAAGAGCATAGTTGTGAACTCTTGTCATCCGCAACATTGTTGCGTCACGTTCACGCACAATCAACCACGCACGTTTGTGGTTTTTCATGATTGTGATCATCTGCGTGCAACATTCCGTTGACCATGCAATCCCTTGGCTTTTGCCAAGACAAGGTACGTACAACCTCTGTACGTTTGAACACACGTGTTGGCGTTCCTTTGTGGAAGATTCATCACACGTGTGTATTGTCGGCATGGTCCATGCCATTTGGGACGTACACTGGTAATGTGGACTTGCCAGTTTGGAAGAGGGTATGGAAGAAAATTTGTTCCACATTCCGTGTGGTACGTGTTGAGCAAGCTGTTGTGGTGACGCATCCTCCCCCTTTGCAAGGAGCGCCCCTGCGACCAATGAACTGGGCGTCCCCGCGAAAATCGTCCAGGTCCACACAACAAAGTCCTTTGTCTGTCGGACATGATCTCTTCCTAGGGGTTGTTGCCGAGGTGGTACCTCCCCGCAACATTGTCAATATGTGCGAACCAGGATTCGGGCATCAGTCCTCCCGGTTGGAAATCACGTGTTCATGGCCACGCGTAGGTCCACGATACCTCTTTCAGCACCCGTGGATTGGTTGGCTGAACTTAACCAAGAGCCACAAAGCCCATGCGACACGTAAGCTGGCTTCATCTTAGGTTTGGGAAGCACCAATGACCTAAGACAAGGTTGCTTAGCACCTTGTTCTCCTTTCAAGATTACGCTCATCTTGAAAAGAGGCGGCATTGGTCGTGTGGCAAATGCAATTGCCATCAAAAAGTGTCATCAGACACGATGGACAATGCTCCGACCTGGATGATGTTCGTGCAAACAATCATCCCCTCATTTCCACCGGAAATGAATACCACAGGTTGCCACCTACGCCCTGATCAAAAGTTGGTCGAATTTCGAGTAGTAGAGTCGAGATGCACAGATCTCATTTTCGTGGAGAACATCTATGAGCAAAGTGTTAATCATGTTGTGACCACCGGTCTTGTGGAAAATCACATCAAACCATGGTCCTGCAAGGTTATCCTTGCCGATGTCAACTCCATGGTATGCGTGAACACTTGTGAATCAGAACTCATGATCTCGTCACCGGAACAAACCGTTTCTAGTTCCTAATGTTGTCATGCGATCTACATGCAAGATGGAGTCATCCGTACCAAGAACACGTCTTAGGAACAATTTTTCATTTGCATAAAATGGTTATGCCTGTATGTCTCATACATTCCGTACGGTCTATACGGCTATACCAAGCAAAGTGGTACGAGCGGAACCGCCGGCCCACTGTGCGAAAACTGCGGTAAATGGAACGAATGGAATCCTTGGCCAAGAGTGCCAAGACCGTTGTGCTTGAGGGTCTCTAACCCTCAAGACATTCCGTCCAGCTGCCCATATACAATGATCCACGTGTGAGCCATCTGGCGTTGATATTACACTGTAACGGGATGGACACAATCCTAGCCCACTGGGCCAAGAGTGTGGTGCACAAGGATTGGAAACCCTTGCGTTGCTTCACCTTCCGATCCTCCTGTTGGATTATCCCACTCGAATATTGCGGATCTTCATCGGTCTACATCAGTCTATGCCTTGCTTCTGGCATGATTGGAATTTGTCTATGCAACTTCGCAGTAGTACGTCGTGCATTGCATGCGAACTTTCCTTTCGGCATCTCACATGGTGCGATGTATCGAGTTTTGCATCAGAGTCGAGTAAGGACGATCGGTCCCAGAGATCCACTTCAACAAATCTCTTACGTCCACATAGTGTACGACAACACTTGTCACCCTTGGTTGGTCTCGACGTTGAGTTTGACTCGTTCCACGACTGATCGGTCAGCGAAGATGGAGGTGCCAGCATTCGGCTGGAGCACATCTATCTGCTTAGATGCCGTAACCACAACCGTTGTCTGGAGTAAAACCCCTTGACCGTGTCGTGTTGCCAACTATGTTGTAGTTAGCTAGTCATCGAACTATGAGTTTGTCATAGTGTCATGGTATCACTTTGGTGGAAAGGAGCGTACTCGTGCACCTTTATCATGTGATTTTCAAATGGGGGGAAAGCCCACATCACCAAAATTGGGTTGAGACACTCTCCTCTGTCACTTTCCTAATAGGTTCACTTTTCGAGTGAATACAAGCTGAAGGTATCGCCTTCGGGATTCCACGACTTTTGACATTCGGTCGACTATGTTCGATGCTATGCAACATCATTTGACTTCTCGGAGAACCGCTCTGTAGTACATCACGTCATAGAGAGGGGAGAGAAGATCGCTCTCTCTTCCTTGATGCATCCAGGGTTTCAAGAGGAGGTCGTTCTTCGTGAGGTCGTCGTACTTGTCGAAAATGTTGATACCGGTCGGATATCACATTCATCACTCACCGAGTGATAAAGCAACAATGGTTTTTCCACTAGGTTTGTACCCAAGAGTCTTGTTCTTGACCCATTTGATTGCGCACCGATGTCTGCATCGGACATGAGTAATGACGCACTATACCTCCGGCATGATAGGTTGCATGCACATACATGAAATCATCCAGCCTCCAAGGCTTATCGTGCTTTCTCGGGAGAGCTACGAAGACTATGCGTCAGATGATCGCATTTTCCCTTGAGCATAGTAGCACCATGGAAATGAACGTACGACTCCCGTAGCAGAAGTCGAGCACCGATCAGACAACTTGTTCGGTGTAATACCGTACTGATCTTTTATTTCGATATTAATTATTTTTTTCTCGTACAAATTCATGTATTTGGTTACGGGGACACATATTTCATTCTATTTTGACAACGCAAAAATATTTCCCTTAACCCTGTTGTGTGGTGAGTTGAAAGGAAAAAACGAAATCGGGTCACATCCGCTGACAGCGTGGATCTGCCACGTTCCGTGATTTCGTTCTCCCATTGGTGCGCAGGACACGTTGGCGCTGGCCGGTGCTTGAGGCCGACGGCTGTTTTTGACAGTGCTCGACGTCGGAGTCGAGCCGAAAATCAAGGCAAGAAAGGAAAATATGGGCCAAAAATCGAAATCAAGATTTTCTGTTTCCAAAACGAATGAAACGGGTAGGACCCGTTTCGTTCGTTTTGGAAACAGAAAATTAATTAACAACAGTAACGAATCTAAGTTACAGCGCTGAAATTCTTGATGACCACGAAATCAAATATCAGTACGGTAGTGTCGCCATGAAATGACACTGCAGTCAGCAGTTTGTTTTAAATGTCACAAAGCTGATGTGATCATTCGTTTGTTTGACCGTACCTTGATGTCGTGATCGACGTACCAACGGTTAATGGACATTTTTCTCGTGCATGTCGTACACATTTTCCACGTTTGCCGCATACTCGATTCCACACGACCAAAGTGCAATGGTATGATTCGCATACCCTGTTCCATCGAAAGGTTGGATGCCTCTGGCATTTGCTCATAACTGTAGACCCTCTACGTTTACGCAAGTCGTGCATGCATAGGAACTAGTGCTGCATCTACCTGGGTCGGAGGAGTCCGTCCACCGTTAGCATGGTGCAAGTTTCAAGAAATCGACCTCGGAACATGTGATTTATCCATGAAAATTCAGCTCGAACTTCTTTCCAAAGTATCTTTCCGTACTGCTATCGGCAGAGGCAAAATTCCTGTTCCAAATGGTAGTCATAGTCGGTGAATAATTTCCCTTGGTTGTTATGCCATTCGGGCATACGTTCGATCATCATAGTCTTGTGTGAAGACATCCAAAATACTTGCTAATTCTTGATAAGGAATTTTCCAGTATGACCAACCTTGAATTCATCGAGGTGTCTCTCAGACACCAAAAGACGTGTTTCCACAGCGTCAAAGAAAGCTCTTGGTAGAACCACCCCAAGCGTAGATCGTACGCCTTGATATGGTACTTTGTCCCGAGTACACGTGGAGCGTATGTGGTGATCGCCACCCATGTCATTGGTGCAATTGACACCTATGCATGTATCGTATTGTCAACGTTAACATGGCTAGTCCAACCGGAACCCATGTCCGTAGTTCCAACACTCAGCGGTGGTGCATTCGGCACGTGCGACGGGTTGCCATCCGCCCCATGTTGTAGTGCGATCGACAGTATTTTCAGTCGGTAATCAACATTTGCTTTGTGCAATCGGTTGTTTTGTTTTCCTTTTCTCTGCAATCAGCACTTGTTTCGTGCAATCGGTACCTCGTACTCATGAGTCTGACACTAGAGACACACAAAAGTGATGTTCTTGATGGTGGCGTCCGTGGTGCAATCAGCACTCACATCGACATGCCTTTTGCACTCGCATCTGGAGTGCGCTCTTAGATTGGTTGGAAGTCCCTTTTGCATGTGTCACTGACACATCTCGCAACCGTGACTGGAGTGCAACCGATACTTTTCTCAATGGTATTGCCCGTACCTGCAACACTGATGTATGAACCTGTCATTAATAGTTTTGCACGTGTCCGTTGTGCAATCCATGCGAATTTGGTGTAGTCGACACCCAAATTTGTAGAGAGAATTTGACAATTGCTTGAGGGGTACAACTTGCACTTGTAATGTGGTGCACATGGCACCCACCATTTCAGTACAACCGGCATAGAAAATCAATTCCACACTTGTGCGATCAGCCCTCGTTCAGCTTGAACAACTTCACGGTTGCCATTCGTGCACTATCCATCGATGGCATTAGTGCAATTGGCACTTGCGATGTAACTCGTGTATGTTTTTTTTGTCACAAAACCATTTGTGTTTTTTAAAGTTCTCGTAGTACCTTTACACTCCAAGTGCAGAGAAACCTACTTGAAACCATCGGATTCAAGTGAATCATACTAAAAGTGGAAAACAACTAGTTTTCTTCTTCTATTCCTTGTCTCTAGCTCAATCGGAGCTGCATTACATTTGTAAAAGAGAACCCATGACCAACTAGGCCAAAAATCTGGGGTTTGCATGTGAAAACCGTTATCGTTAAAAAATGATCTTGAAAAGGGTCAACATTAGAATCCCTCTACTTTAGGTATCAAAACCCTTCAAACAACACTATGCGGTGTCTCAGGAAAACTATCGGTTTTCCTATTTTCCATGGACATGAAAATATTTTGGAAACTATTTGAGAACTTCTCAAATATTCGTAGAGCTTGGGCTGAGCTCCAGGTCGTTTTTTACAACAGTCAAAACCGGGTATAGACAGCAACGCAGTCTTCGTTTCAGTGGGCCAGTTTTCGGGTGCCCCGAGAAAAAATGGTGACAGAGATCCGCACCCGGGATCAAACTAGCACCTGTCAGCTTGCGATAATCCTTTCAACTAGCTGTGCTACTTTCTCACACCAACAAATGTAAAATGTTATTATGATAGAGTTCCCGGGGATCCGGCAGCCATTTGTTCAACTGGAGGTGGGAGGAGGGAGGAAGCTTCCTTCTCTCCTTCCTCCAACGAGGTGTTGGGTGGGGGAACGGCCCTCCTCCTCTCCTTGGCGCCGTCGGCACCGTCAGAGAGGGGGGAGGAGAGGCAGGACGTCCCCTCCCCTCCCTTGGCACCGTCAGCGCCGTGAGGGGGTGGGGAGGGGGAGTACGTCCCCTCTCCACCCCTTGGTGCCGCCGGCGCTGTGCGAGGGGGGGGAGGACTTCCCTCTCTCCAACTTGGCACCGTCGGCGCCGTGAGAGGGGGGGGGGAGCTCGTCCCTTCTCCGCCCCTTGGCACTGTCAGTGCTGTGAGAGAGGGGAGGAGGGATAGGATGTCCCTCTCCCCACCTTGGTACCGTTGGTATTGTGAGAGGCGGGGGGAGAGGGAGCTCGTCTCTTCTCCTCCCATTGGCGCCGTCGGTGCCGTGAGAGGGGAGGGAGGAGAGAGGGATCTCGTCCCCTCTCCTCCCCTTGGCAGCGTCGACGCCGTGAGAGGGGAAGGGAGGGGGAGTATGTCCCCCCCCTCCTTGGCACCGTCGACGTCATGGGGGGGGAGAGGGAGTCCGTCCCTCTCTTCCCCTTCGGCACCATCGACACCATGGGAGGGGTGGGAGAGGGAATCCATTCCCTCTCCTTGCCTTCGGCATCGTCGGCGCCATGGAATTGGGTAGGAGAGGGATTCTTCTCCCTCTTCTTCCCTTGTGGTGTTAACGACGCCATGGAAGGGGGGAGAGTGGAAATCCTCCCCTCGCAGCCCCCCTTGACACCGCAAGTGCCATGGTCGTGGAGGCAAGGAGAGGACTCCTCTCCTCTCGCTTGGCCTGCCGGGCCGGCGGTTGCTCGCTTGCTCGTTTTTTTAGCGGGCCATTGCTTAGGCGGCGTTTGCTGTCGGCAATCGACGACCCTTTTTTTTCCTAACTCGACAACAGCTAGGTCTCGGCCGTCTGGCGAGAAAGAGAGCGAGCTCTCGACTCTCAGGTGACGTTCTCTCTCTCTCTCTCTCTCTCTCTCTCTCTCTCTCTCTCTCTCTCTCTCTCTCTCTCTCTCTCTCTCTCTCTCTCTCTCTCTGGGCATTCGGCCCGTCGTTGGGTCTCTGTCCATCAGGCATCGTTTTTCCAGAGGTCAAACTTTCTCTCGCTACTGCCGCTAGAACGAAGGACAATGATTGTTTTGACGTGGATAGAACGACCGGATAGAGTCACAAATCAGAAATTATGCGGAGTCTTGGCTTGGATACTAGTCTAATGGCACTTGCCATTTTGAAACTAACTGTAGGACCAAAACGTAAGCCCTCAGATAAGTCAGTCCAAAAAGAGAGAGTGACTGGCCGCATCTGCCATTTTGGCTGAGACGCGTCACGGCGAAGTGGACACGGTCGTCATAGGGCACGGATTTCAAAACATGCATCCTAGCCTAATCCTTCCACGTAACACAGCCACGTGGAAACAGGGCCCTAGTGGCGCTCAAGGGGTGAAGGAGTGACCCGATGGAATCTCCATTGTGACACTCCCCTCGCCCCAAATCCATTCTAAAGGTATTTTTCGGACTAGAGTCGACCTAGACTCTAGCCTGAATATTATTTTACGGACAAGGACACCTCGAAACTCCAATCTCGAGATCCCGAAACATTCTACAAATATTTCAAGACCATTTTTAATCCCAAAAATAGTCCGCAAGCTACAGATACGATCTCTTCTAGGCCATTCTTCTGAGTCGCCAGTTTCACTGCTCCATTGTTATACACCCCCCCCCCGAGTCAACTGCCTGGCACTGGGAACTCAGCCATGACTGGCTTGGTCATGCCTACGGGGTGTCTTGTCAATGAATTTGAGTCCCCTCCCCCCAGGTACTGAGACTCCGTGGGATTTGAAGTTTGGGAGTTTCAGTTTCACACATGGGCCACTAGGGAGAGGCTTGTACCCTGCTACATGACTGAGTATGGTGCTACTCATGCAACGCAGTCTGCCGCAGCTGCCCGAGCAGTCCACGCCTTAGTCCTAGCCTTCCCAGATGACTCCATTATGGATTTCAAGCCCTATGTGGCTGACTTGACAGGGCAGGGTGCGGATCCCCTTGGTGCATGGCAGGTCATCTTGACCACCCATTTCCGTCCAATGGTTGAGGTATGGTTAATGGGGTTCTTTTTGTACGCTGTCAATTGGGTGTATAGTTCATGTGGGGTGCTATGAAGGTTCCATGAAGTTACCAGCAAGGGTAAGGGGTTGGGGGGGACATGTGCCAAGTGTATGAGAGGAGTGTATGGGAGGATGGTTGAAGGTTATACACTAGTGTATTGTGTAGACATTCAAGTTGGTTGATGGATGTGGGGAGGGGGGGCGGGGGGTATGTACCAAGTGTATGAGAGAAGTGTATGGGAGGATGGTTGCAGGTTATACACTAGTGTACGGTGCAGTCAGTCAAGTTAGTTCATGGGTGTGGGAGGGGGATGGTGAGGGGTGGAGGGTGACATGCACGAAGTGTATGGAAGGAGTGTATGGGAGGATGGTTGCAGGTTATACACTAGTGTACGGTGCAGTCAGTCAAGTTAGTTCATGGGTGTGGGAGGGGGATGGTGAGGGGTGGAGGGTGACATGCACGAAGTGTATGGAAGGAGTGTATGGGAGGATGGTTGCAGGTTATACACTAGTGTACGGTGCAGTCAGTCAAGTTAGTTCATGGGTGTGGGAGGGGGATGGTGAGGGGTGGAGGGTGACATGCACGAAGTGTATGGAAGGAGTGTATGGGAGGATGGTTGCAGGTTATACACTAGTGTACGGTGCAGTCAGTCAAGTTAGTTCATGGGTGTGGGAGGGGGATGGTGAGGGGTGGAGGGTGACATGCACGAAGTGTATGGAAGGAGTGTATGGGAGGATGGTTGCAGGTTATACACTAGTGTACGGTGTAAACATTCAAGTTGGTTGGGGAAGGGGTGGGAGGGGGGGTCACATATGTTAAGTGTATGAGAGGAGTGTATGGGAGGATGGTTTCAGGTTATACACTAGTGTACGGTGCAGTCAGTCAATTTAGTTCATGGGTGTGGGGGGGAGGGGGTGAGGGGGGGGTGACATGTGCCAAGTGTATGAGATGAGTGTATAGGAGGATGGCTGCAGGTTATACACTAGTGTATTGTGTAGACATTCAAGTTGGTTGATGGACGTGGGGAGGGGGGTGAGGGGGGGGGACATGTGCCAAGTGTATGAGAGGAGTGTATGGGAGGATGGTTGCAGGTTATACACTAGTGTATTTTGCAGGCATTCAAGTCACGGCATTTTACACTAGTGTACATTTAGCACCCATCTCCACATACACTCCCCCCATAAACTCACCACATACAACCCCCCCCCCACATTCACTTACACATCTGAATCATAACATTATATACTAGTGTACATTTAACACCCATCATCCCATACACTCCCCCTATACACTCACCATATAGACCCCCCTCCCTCCCAGGCCCCCCACACTCACTTGCACATGTCAATCACAACATTATACACTAGTGTACATTTAGCATCCTTCTCCACATACACTCTCCCCATGCACTCACCACATACAACCCCCTCCCTCCCCCCACATTCACCTTTACATCTGAATCACAACATAATACACTAGTGTATATTTAGCACCCATCATCCCATACACTCCCCTCATACACTCACCCTATAGAACACCCCCCCCCCCGCTCGCCACATTCACTTGCACATGTGAATCACAATATTTTACACTGGTTCACATTTAGCACACCTCTCCCATACACTCCCTACATACACTAGTGTGTAATGTTGTCATTCACATGTGCAAATGAACGAGGGGAGTGGGGAGGAGGGGGGGAGGGGGGTCTATATGGTGAGTGTATGAGGGGAGTGTGTGGGGTGATGGGTGCTAAATGTACACTAGTGTATAATGCTGTGATTCAGATGTGAAGGTGAATGTGGGGGGAGGGAGGGGGTTGTATGTGGTGAGTGTATGGGGAGAGTGTATATGGAGATGGGTACTAAATGTACACTAGTGTATAATATTGTGATTCACATGTGCAAGTGAATGTGGGGGGGTTCCCTGTGTGCGTACTCTTCCAGGAAGGTGCTTCCTTGTTTTTTTTCCTTGGAAGGTGGGAGTATGTTGTTTACAGGAAGGTGATTCCCTGTGTGTGTGTGTGCTCTTCTTGGAAATTCATGGAAAAGTAAGTAGTTTCCAGGAAAGTGCTTCACTGTGTTTTTTATTTTTCCAGGAAGGAGATTGTCTGTGTCTGAGTGTTTCCATGAATGTGGTTTTTTGTGTATGTCTGTTTCCGTGATATTGCTTACTGGTATATGTGTGTTTCCAGGAAGTTTCCTCCTGGTGTACATGTGTTTCCAGGAATTTACCTTCTGGTGTAGGTGTGTTTCCAGGAAGTTGCCTTCTGGTGTACATGGGATGTCCTTGTTTCCTGGAAGTATCCATCATGTGCCGTACACGTTGTACACTAGGAAATGAGTGTACATTCTGAGGATGATTGGTCGTAAATGCAATGGTTCAGTCGCGTTGTGTTTTGTATCTCTGTCAGAGCGAGTCCCGGATGGCACCTGGGTCATGGAATCATGTGCCACCCAGCACATGTCCTGTCGACGTAGTGACTTTGACCTACTCAGTCTGGTTGGTTCCGTCCACTATGTGCACACTGGGTCTAGCCAGCAACTACGTGTCCACGTGGTTGGCACTGTTCGATTTGATGGATCTGCAGATCCTGTGTACTTCTGTGATGTGTTGTTTGTTCCCAACCTTGAGCTGAGTCTATTGTCTATTCCCACATGGGATCGCCTTGGTCTCATAGTCGCCCACGCCAATGGTGTCTCCTCGATTACCGCCTGGTTCGTGGGGACGGTTGTCCTCTGTGGTGTCGTAGTCGACAGCCTTTATCATGTTCATCACTGTGTTGTTGCATCTCCATTAGTGTCTACACGTGTCTATGTGACTGGAACCTAGCCTGCTACGCACCAAAAATTGTTGTACTGATGACTTTGTCATGTACACTCTGCCACCATTGAGTCATTGGTTTGGGTGAAGCTAGCACTTGGTCTTTACCCGCCTTATCTTGAAAATCCAATGTAGAACGATTGCCTGACATGTCTTCAAGGGAATATTCATCGCGCCACTCACCCCCCATCTCAATCCACCTCTCGATCCCTTGAACTTGTGCATGCCGATCTTATGGGTCCTCTTCCTACTAAGTCCCAGGCGGAGCGGGGACTTTATGTCCTCACTCTGACTCATGATTACTCCCACTACTGTGGGGTGTTTTGTCTTCGTTAGAAAAGTGATTCAGCGCAATTCATCCGATGATGGCTTGTTTAGGCTAAACTCCAAACCAACTAGTGTCACCGGTTTTGGTCCAATTGTGGGTAAGATTTTACGGACCCTGCTGCTCAGTTCCTTGAGGAGCATGGCATAACCCATGACCTCTCTGTACCACGACATAATGGCGTGTCCAAAAGATGGCACCGTACAATGATGGATGTCGTTCATTCGATGTGAGACGAGTCTAGAATCTTGAGATATTTTTCCTTTGAGGCAATGTCCTACATGACGCGTGTGTAGAACCGTGTGCCTTACGGCCCCCTCCCACGTCATGTGACTCCCTATGAACAGTGGTTTGGCCACCGCGCTGACTTGCGCTTGGCACGTGCCAGGGGCTATCTTGCATATATTTGGGTCCCGGACTCCTAACATAGCAACAAGTTATCGTTTCGTGGATGTTTATGTCTATTCCTTAGGATTGCACCCCAATCTAAAGCCTCGAGGTTCTGGGACCTAGACAGACATCGCATTTTTTATTCTTGGGGGTGACAGGCTGTGATCATGCCTCTCACCAATGAACTGTACGCCACTCCCCTAGATGAGCTGTTGTGTGAGCACACTTCAATACAAGCAGCACTCTCTTCTTAGTGCATTGCTGAGTAGCATCGCAAGCAGGAAGACCAGTCCACCGTTGCTGATCATGTCGCCAATCTCGTTATGTCTTGCTTCTAGTCCACTCTACACTCCCTTCTTTCTGTTTTCATTACTGTCGGTGTTATTGCTGCCTTTGCAATTACTCATGTTTTTGCATCTTCTATAGCTAGCTCTCTATCCTCATAGCCTGACCTGCTTACAACTACCATTGTAGATGGCACTACAGCAATCAAGGTACTTGCATAGCCCTGGCAACGTGAGCATGAAAGTGATGCGCCATCTTCACACTTTACCCATAACTTCTCCTTCTCTTCTTGGGAGGTTAGCTTCACTGACTAGGATTACGACTAGCAGATCGTGAATTACTACCATATCGTTAACCCCTTTACTATCCCTCCATTCATCCATGTCCCGTCTGAGTCTGATTCTTCCACTGCAACCTCCTCACTGGAGGGTCGTATAATCTCCTTTATGAAATTGGTACATACGACATTAATACTTCGCGTCATACAAGTGCCAGCCCTATTGGTACTTATGCACACATTAAGCATCAAAAGACCATGAAAAACCACATTGCCAATGGTCAACGATCTATTTCTAAAATTCTCCAATATCTTCAGTATGGCCAAGGCCTCTAAGCTCGAGCTCCTTGCGTTGCACTACCGTCCGACTCCCCACTCAGCATTGGCCCTCTCTGTGAATTTACAACACAGTGCCTCACCGCCTCCCTCCCCGTACAGCGGGGGGGGGGGGGGAGGGGGCTTTAAGAGGGCCCTAAGGGCAGGGCCTAAAGATTGCAAATGCTCTAGAGTTTAGAGGGTGTGTTTGGGTTTGGGATTAGTGCCCTGGGTTAAGCTAAAACCACACTAGCCGGAGCCTAGAGCTTGGAGCTTAGAGTCTATAACCTATAGGTAAGAGCTAAGGGCGAGGGGTCGAGAGTCAACGGGGTGGATTTTATGGCCGAGGTCGAGAGATGAGGGCAAGGGCTAAGAGCCTACGTCCAGGTGTGAGAGCCAAGACTATGCATGAGGGGTGAGGTAGGGGTCCACGCCAGATCGAGGGGAGATACAAACCCAAAAAGATAAAATTGGGCAAAGGGTTAGTCGGGAAAGACGAGAAAAAGGGAAAGGGAAATAAATGGAGAATGGAAAGGAAAGATGCCAAGAGGAAAAAGGAGGATAGAAAAAGCAAAGATGAGAGCAAGAAGTGACAAGATAGATGGAGACGGGGTAGATGAGGGAGGGAGAGGGGCGAAGATGAGGGGGTTGGAACAACAAGAGAGCCCCGCAAGGGACGTATGTGGAGCACAACAAGGTGGGAGGCGGCCAATGAGGACACGACAAGGGCACCATTGGCAGCGGAAAAAAAACAAAGGCACCCAAAGACCACGATGTCGGTGTAAGACCACAACATGATCACACGGTGAGAGCACATGACTGCAATACCCAACGCCAAAGTTGGCGGCCACTGCAACAACTTCTAGAGCCGAGAATGATGGTGGACGGTGGCACTAGAGGTGGCGACACTTGACTATGGATAGCCCACTAATGAAACGATGACGATGGGGAAGGAGGCGATGGCCGTTGGAGCGACGAGGTGACGCTGTTGCAGTTGGTGATGCCGAGTATGGTGGTGGAGAAAACGAAAGCGGAAACAGACGTAGAAGGAACCACGGGACCATTCACAGGCTTAATGCCATGTTGAACAAGGTCGTAGGGTGAGAGAAGGGGAGTGGGGAGGGCGGGTGGATGGGAAGGCAGACCCAACAGTGGGGGCTCTTGGGTTTGTGAGGGAGGGAGTGTTGCATTAGTCGCGTGGGAGATCGGGGCTCTTGAGAGCTATAAGGAATGGGGACTCTCAAGAGTTATAAGGGATGGGGGCTCGCAAGAGTCGTGAGGGAAGGGACTTAGCGTTTTTTAGTGGATTGAGACGAGTGAAAACGATTAACAATAATAAGAAAGTGAGGTTGAGCAACGCCGAGCCTCAACCTTTATCAAGGTGGGCATAGACGTGCTTAACACGTGGTTTGCTCCAAGAACATACTCCCACAGTGTATGCATAGTAGCACACACTAAAATTCCCTATTTGATCTTTGATACCCACCTAACAAGGTACCCAAATTCTATGAAGTGAATGCATCAAATGGTGAAATTCAAAATTTACAACAAATAGTGTGAAAGTGAATACAAGTGAACAGCACCAAAGTTACATTATTGAACGTTACAAAGGAGTAGGTCTAACGTATTGAGTTGTTTTTTCATGTGCACTGTATAGAAAAATTGAGTGAATATTCAACTATTGTCATTCATACGGATTTATCTTTAATTGGTTCATTCGTGTGATTGTTTGCCTTTCAATGTGTACACTCAACTACATAGGTGAAGAAAATCATTTACTGTAGTAGAGAGTTTGGCCCGGTCTTGCAACCCCCCTAAAAACCTCAATGGTGTTTTTGGTCACTCTACTAGGCCGTGTACATCATTTTATATTGAGATAGAAAACAATCAAATTTGTACACACCACATTCAAAGTCAAAATATCATACAAGAAATCAATGAAAAAACATTGGTAAATTGTGGAAGATAAGAAATGCAGGTTGGAAGGGAGGAGGAATTCATGTATTATTTTGACTTCTAACGAGGGCAATTAGAAGGAAAATTTTCCTAAATGTAGTAGAAAATTTCTATGCATCTTCATTCATGCATACAAACTTCATGTGGACAAGTTGCACAATGCATACATTTATAGTGATGCACCAATTTTTATTTCTCCTCAAAGGAAAGAAGCACCACTTCCAAAAGAAGGTCATCAAGTTGCACCCACATTTCTCTTTTTAGGTACAAAAACAAGTCAAGAAGGTGGTGCTTGAAAGAAACACTAAGTTTTCTAAGTTTATGGTGGTCATCAATGACAAGATCGATCTTGTTGTGGGCTTAGGTGATTTAGGTGTGGAATTTGTACTAGGTGGTAAGAAGCACGTAATCTTTGACGTGCACCATGTTCTTGAATTTTCTTATATTGAGAATTGGTAATCATGTGGTATCCTCTTTTCAACTGTAAGGTGTAGTGGTGTGTTTGGCATTTATGGGCAATCACCCCTTAAAAATACACTCTTCATTCGGTGTACACGTTCAATGCATACACGTGGAAGTTTCGTGGTGCTTTCGTGGAGGTTACACCACACTTTCGTTTCTAACATTTGTTCATATTCATTACAATGTATTTATATGCTGAAACATGGAAACGTTCGTGGAAGGATTGCAGGTAATTTTTAATACCTAAAAGTATCAAATTCTCACTGTTTCTCAACTCATTTACATAGTTCTTAAACACACCTAGAAATGTACTTATACGATAATAGTGGGTACGACTGTAAACCTCACTGACGCCCTTTTTGGAACTCGGGAACGTTCGGAAGCTAAAACGACCTTTATGAATATAAAGGGACCATGATTGTGTTTTCTACCCATCGCGAACTCCTCGCCCCCCCCTCCCCCCGAACCAGCCGCATTGACGACCAGCGACGAACCTCGTTGGTGGTGGGACTCGCAAGCCGTTGATGTGGAATTAAGTCAATCTTCCACATCGACGGCTCGTGAGTGTCAAGATCAGCAACCTCACCGCTGACCGTCGATAGGCCGGAATTTTAAATCGGCACATGTAAACCCCCCCAAACCCTCACTAACGGGCGTGGTAGTGCATAATACCACATGCACTAGTGAGGGTTTGGGGGGGGGGTTTGCGAACTTCCAAGTTGCGCTAAACTCCGCCGATTTCAAGGGCGTGCTTGACGTTCACGCTTGACCTAAGCCCGATGTTGTACGAAGTACATATGCATACACGTGTACGTGTACGCACACTCATAAAAAGATTGAGATTTTGTAACGATCCATCGTTCATCAACGATCGTCGATTCTTGACGATCGTTCATGTACACTAATGTATTGTTTTTTTTTCACCACACAAAATTGATACAGTCACCACATACACTTTGCCAATACACTCGACCCTTTTGGGGGGGGCTCGATCGAGAGCCGACGACCCCCCCCCCAAAACGTAAAAGTGTATTGGGGTTGTGTATCTGATGAATATAAAGAAAAATACACTAGTGTATTATACACTAGAGGCTCTCTACGATACACGGCCCAATACATTGAGCCAATACACTCGAGGGTCTGGGGGGGGCTCACGAGACAACGGGAGCCGTTTCGTCGGAAGTTCTGCTATCGACGTGTCAACTTTTATGTTACATCAACATCATCGATTGGCGACAATCGGCGGTGTCGGTGAGTCCATTGTCCATCGACTTCACGTACACTAGTGTATTGTTTTTTTTTCACCATACAAAATCGATACACTCACTAGATACACTTTGCCAATAACTCGACCCTTTTGGGGGGGGGGGCTCGATCGAGAGCCGACGATACCCCCCCAAAACGTAAAAGTGTATAAGGGTTGTGTATATGGTACGTGTATCTGATGAGTATAAAGAAAAATAGGTTCTCTACCATACACGACCCAATACACTAAGCCAATACACTCGAGGGTCTGGGGGGAGATCGTCCGCGACTGACCGTGGGAAACGTTTCGGAGTAAAATGAAACGTTACGCTCGATTATTGCGAGAGATACAAATGTATGCCCTAGAAGAAAATATTATATTACGTTATTACTAACGTATCACTAAGCAAGTCCTAGGACAAGAGTAGGTATATTAAATACGACTTACTCTCTGTCTTAGTATTTTTTTCTAGGGTAATTTATTTATTCAATATTCATGGCCTGGGAAAAAATACACAATATTTCATGTGAAAATGTATCCCCATAACACACATGGTTAAGTGAACACTTATCATTTAACCGTAAGGACACCTCTTGGAAGCTTCGTATATGTTTACACACACATATATATATATATATGTATACACACACACATATATATATATGTATGTATAGAAAACACATAGATCATGCAGTGCATAAAAGAGGCACGATTACCTATACCTCGTGTTTGGAAATAGATGGCAAGGTCATTTTAGAGGAATCTTATAAGGGCCTCTTTACCTTGTGGGGAGCAAGATGATCCATTTATAAACTGAAGTAATAGACTTACAAGAGGGCATCATAACATGGAAAAAGGAGGGATGCTACTCTCGAACCTAGGCATCTACACATAGGGCACTTTATTTTCCAAACAACTCATATGGGGATGCACAAAATGGTGTGCAAAATCACCAACCGCATTAAAGCATATTCTATCGTAAGTGAAATAGTTCATGAGACATTGGGTCCTTGCGTCTTTTATAAGGTGAAATGCGAATATTTCAACATCTGAATAAACCAAACCAATTTGAATGTAGATATTGGGATAAGATTAAAACCTTTCAAAATTCATGGAGGAAAATTTGTGGAGCATCCAAACAATGTAGGGTACATATCCATCATGAAAAAATGGACCTATGACTTTTGAAAGGATTTTTAGATTTGCATGAGGGCATTACAATGTATTTGCATCATAAAACTGCTAAGGATCTATTGCTTAGAGTTAGGAAATTAACTTTTGGCTATCATTGTCCAAATTTTGTGAATTTTGGTGCCTTAAAAATCTCATGATAATAAGAATAATTGACCAGATCATGTTCATTGACCTCAATGCATGAATATTGTTAGAAATAATATCTTTCATTTGATACTCACATAGCATACATTGACCATAAAGAATGCAATGAATCTTACATCTTTCAGTCCCAAACCTCAAGATGACTTGCATACTATCAAAACATTTGTCTAGAAACTTGGATTTCATAGCACTCAAGGTCATGTTATCATTGATAAGGACACATGGAGCAAGATTCCAACAAGGATAGGGAACATGTGTGTAATGGAGAAGCAAAATCTTGCAAAATCCTTGTTTTGATACGAGGAAAGGGAAGTTTTAATGTCAGCCTTTTAATGGAGCCCATTGAACATTTTTCTTCCTAAGATAATGAAGGATCTAATACCCTTGTTTTTGTTCCTACTTCAATATAAATTAAAATCCAATTGAGGCTACAACATGATAGCTAAGGCTTGGAAGGTACATTTATCCATGGATCCATTCACCATAGTGTTTTGTATAATTCAGTAATGTGGAATAGATGATAAGAAAGAAATGGCTCTTTTCATGGTCCCAAGTAAAATTCAAAGCGCTTGTCATTATCCTTGTAGATTTGAAAGAGTTAAAAATTTCTTAGAGTACGTATGTAATGAACATAAAGAACAAGGTAGATCATTCGAATGGTGGTGTGGGCTCACCACCTTCACTAAACCTATTTCTTAAATGCATAATACTAGTGGCAGAAAGATAGCAAAGAATTATGTAATGGCAATGAGCGCTAGAAAAAGGTCTATTACACAATTATGACAAGGATGCTCACATGTCCATTGAGAACATAAGAAGATGTACAATAGAAAAAAGGAAACCAAGGATATGAATTTGTTCCTTCATAGTAAAATGGACTTATTATATAGAAATTATGAACAACTTGGATTATAGAGTTAAAGACGATATGAAAGCTGAAATAGTGAGATTCATTCACCATGCCAATTCGAACAAGTCCATGTTTGTCGCCAATGACAAGATGCAGCAAGTGGGCAAACAAGGTGACATGGTAACTTGAGCTATGGTGGGGATTTGAATTATTTTATGAAGCTTTATGTTTCTCTTTGCATGGATTGCTAAAAACATGGCAACATGAATGAACAAAAAAATTTATTCCCAACATGAAAAAAACCATGTTCTATGTATGATGTATGTAATTCTGTAATAGATCATTAATAGTAATTTTTTGGTACATTTGTTGATATTTTCCCCCACGTCTTTCAGGGTAGATAATGATGATTTGTATGGTTAATTCCTATATTTTGTATTTGTAACATTTCTGTTGCCTGTCTCCCATGGAAACATAAGATACTAAGGGTATGTGCAAAGAAATACATATTTTTGCTTGAAAAATCACAGATATGCCACAAATAGGGAGATTGGGGGAGGGTTATATATATTATAGAGACCAAGGTCATCCTCGCTTCATTATAAATAGTAGATTTGGAGGGGATCTCCATCAACATTGCTAAAAGGGGACAAGAAAATTTAGAGATTTTGCATTAACAGCTAGGATATTCATTAAATTTAATTATTATGGAACTGGAGAATTTTTTAGATAGTGCATAACCTTTACATTGGTTCATTGGGAGACATAAAAAATGAAACATAAAAGAAGGTGTCAGCCTTACATTCAAGGCATGGTGCAACATAAGGAATTCAACCCAAATTTGGATTACACTTAGGAGATTAAGGTAGTTTTGCGTAGTGAATTGAGTGGCCCAAATAAGGAATAGATTATGTGCACAAAACAGCTTATGTATATTCCATGAAATAGAAAGGACAGGTGTTGGACCGGACGAATGAGTAAGACACACTAGACAAGAGATCAACAAGTGGAAGTCTTAGAAGGCTACTCCATGAGAATAGAAGGGAGTAACAAAGCTTTAACAAGTGGATAATGTAGTACAATATCAATTATGAGAAAATTTCTTTATACTCATTACAATAAAAGATTGTTGCTCGAGGACATTTTTCCACATTTTTAACTTGGAACACAAAATGATTGTGTATGTAAGAATCTCCTCCATGTTTGAAGAAAAAGAACTGTCCATGGTGATTTATATCACCAAGATATGGGAAAGTGACATACCAATTATAGGTGAAGCATGCATGAAGTATTAGGAGTGTAATTACTATATAATAACCTAGAATATGGGTGAAACATTGGTTCTTCCTTTATAGTAATAGCATGAACAAGGCTCATTTCATGTGGGAATGGCACATTCAGAAGATATTTTACAAATTTGAAGTCAAATGTGTGGTTCATCAAAACCATATAAAAAATAGAAGCATGGTAGACAATTAATAATAGGAGGAAGATTTATATATCTTGGTAAGAAGGAGCCCATGGTTATGAATGGAACGGATTCATCATTCTGTTCATTTCAAAGGTGAGAGAAAGACTACCATTGAGAGGAGTCTAAAAACAAGGGATTTTCTCAGCACAACTACGTTAAAATAAATCAAACTGAGAAAGAAAAAAGTGTGCCAGACCATGCTTTTCTCAAAAAATGTTCAAAAGCATCTAATGAGTAGATTATACAAGAAAATTCAACAACCCCAAGGCATGTGGAACCTGTGGCATGATACAAGATGCATCCAAACAAGAAAACACAACCATTGAGTTTAACAAGTCCCACATTAGGGAAAAGGAAGATCTTTGAAGTAATTAATGGTTTTATGTTTTGCCTTGCATGTTGCATGCTTGTTTATCTGAACAAGTTATTCACCACTCAAAATACTCTTACAAAGCCAAAGGAAGAGTAGTGGAACACTTTCATAAATTTAACACACATGTGAATCAAGGAATAAAACATGGGAGCCTATTGACCAATTCCAAGGCCTTTGGTTCCAAATTTTCCTTGAAGAACAAGCTCATCCAGTATGATGACGTGGATAAAATCAAGGTATGGCTATTTTGAAAAGGGTACACACACCATATTGGTGATTAATATCATGATTCATTCACACATGTTACCAAGTTCATGAGTAGTAGGGAAATAATTGTAGTGGAGATGAGATAAGACATCCCTCCATCAAAATCATAAGAAAGTGACTTTTCTAAATGGAATCCTGATCAATGAGATCACATGAGCTTTAGTAGTAAAGGAAATGGAAGTGTAAAAGAGGTTGAAATCAGATTTGGGAAAGGTACAAAAGACCTTTTATGGGTTAAAATAGATGTCTTGGTACTCGTACAAGGAAATGTGTGAATCTTTGGTGCGTAAGAGCCTTAGGAATCATGGAAACTACTCCTACCATTTGCATGCAAAAGACTAGAACCTACTACTTTATCATATGTTTTATGGAACATCTAGTTAAATGATAACAAAAATAGCAAGCTTCATAGATTTTGAGGGAGTAGCTTTTCATGGGTTCGACATGACGGACATGTGGAAGATATCTACAATCTTAGGGTGAGAATCATGAGAAACTTAAGGAAGCACAAGATTCAGCTAAGGTAGGAAATATATATGGCTAAGGTACGCAGACAATTTGGAATGAAGGTTTACAAGATTTATTATTGTCGTCTTCATCAATTATGAGCTGAGGTGATGGCATCACAAAACAAGAGGAGAAAGCATGGCAAGGATTTCCTATCACAATGTGGTGGTTAGTCGTATGTATCTCAAGGTGGTGATAGTATCAATGCACCCCATTACAACGCCACATGATTATGTGTGTGTGTGTAAAATTAGGACAGTGCACGTGAAGTCATGGGGGCAGCTTTTGACATTTCTTTTTTCGTGTTCGAGGTTTGCAAGGAGGTGAGCTACAACCCCTTCCATTTCATCCACTATAAATTCACATTATAAATATGACATGCATAGTTTGAATTGCACCTCTTACTAATATTTCAGATTTTAGGTGTAGCTCTTTCAAGGTGTAGAAGAAATCATAACTTTATCTTCCCCTCCATTATTATTGAAGAGTGGAATGCTTTTCAAAGATGTCAAGATTAAAAATTTGCCAAGTGATCTAAATTTGCTACAACAGGATTAAGTAATAGTGTGAGAGGAGAATTACCACTGAACCTTACTCATTGATAATTTAAACTCACTAAGAAGGAAAAGGCACATCAACATACTCATGAATGTGTAAAGTTCATGATGGATATGATTGTGTTACATCATAACATAGAACACACACCTATGGGTTCCTTGACCAAAAGCACCAAATGATTTTAACTCGATGATTCTAAGCAAATTTTGAATGACTTGCTAAAAATTCATGAGAGGAAAACCAAAAGAGTAAGATCAAACACGCATATTATGTATGGAAGGTGAAAGGGGTAGGATTTACATTTAACACCTCTATATGCCTTCCAACAATGCACGGGAACATTTTGTAATATTCTTATGGATTTTGTCCTTAGTTGTTTTCTTTGAATGCTTATAAAACACTCAAGTACCAAGGGAAACATGGTCTCTCGATTCCAGAGGTTTTCATTCATGTAAATTATACTTAACTTTTGTAACAATGTACAAATAACCCATCCAATTGATGATTAGTTAAAGTTGCAAATTTTTAGGGGATTATGCTTAAATACAAAGAATATTTTCACTATGACATGAAAATGTTCATGGTAAAACAATGTTTTCAAATGCTTGGCTCCAACGCTACAATCCAAGAGAAAATTAAATTTTTGAAGGAAAATTGTCATGAATAAAATGGTTAGGTCGCACAATATTTCTAAATTATTTTTCTTTTTGCTATAGCTCCATGGATTCGTTTTAAGATCTACCAAAATTAATCACTATTCATGAAGAAGGGTATCAAACTACCTTAAAGATAGATGAAAAGTGGTGTGGGAATGTTTTAAATGCCATAAGCTTTAGTAGAGGGAAAGGGTGTAGAAATATGATATAATAATTAATTATATGAGGGTTTTTAGTTCTGAGTCACCCTAAGACAAAGGATGCCACTAATGACCAATTTTTCACTTGATGATATGCATCCAAACACAATGATTCTCTCAATCACTCATGAACTATTGTGTTGGAGAGATTAGGAGCAGCATAATGACTTGGTACTCAATGTCCATGTTTTTTTATTAAATTCAAACTATTTACCTCTTTATGAACATGATTACATTGGCATTATGCCAAAACCGTGTTCATATAATATTCCAGCACAAAAAAGCCCATGGTTGGCCATATAATGTTTCAATACCAAGATGTATGAAACATGTCAATACGAAGATACCAATAAAATGTGGCATACATTACACGGCTGAGGTATGAAACTCCCTTCAGTCCTCAAAAGGTTACTAGAAAGGTTGTAATGATGGCCTTTAGTAGAATTAAAATTTGGTTGGTATGTTTATGAGATTTTTTTCTTGATATAGTATGTCAGTGGTTGAAAATAAGAAATTATTTCCTCTCTAGCATAGTTATAAGTAGGTTTAATGCACCTATTATTTACATGTTCACAAATTTATGTGTAAGACCCACATGTGTGGCATTCGCTAACTCTAACACGAGGAATGAGTACATGCCTTGACAACTATACACCTTTTGGAAAGAACATGGGAATGTGTTAGTATATTGTGTCTAAGAAAAGTTTGGTGAAATGATGTGAACGATACAAAGCCCTTCGAATTGAGGTTGTTTTTAAAAGACAAGATGAGACGATGACTGAAAGGCCTGAATTAATCATTACAATTGAATGGGTGAATGTTGCTCAAATGTTTCCTACTTGTGAATACCTCCGAGCGGTGCGCATGCATGCTACGGTAGTAGGGGCGGAAGACATTTTGGAGGTAGATCTTAGCTCGCCTTGATGAAAATTTGTTCCACAGAATCATTTTCCACCACCTTTTAGCACTGATTGATCCCTTTGTCACTTGTCCCCTTTCATCAAAGCGAACTTTGAGATTCTTTTGCGAGCCAAGCCCTTGGTTCTTCAGCTTTCCTGCTTTGTGCGCGACGACCTAGAGTTGTCCCATTCCTTCGAACGACCTGTCGACGCCGTCAGCACGTCACACGACCCTCACGGCGTGGACTGCGCAGCAGGGCCAGACCGATCGCAGCCCGATTTCCAACATAAATATTTATCGTTTTCGACCAGGCTGCCTTTTGGTCGCAGTGTCGAACAAGGGATAGCCGTTGCAGTTCGAACCCTCCATTTGGGTTCACTAGAAACTCTGCCGCAAGGAGCGGAACTTTCTTTTGATGTGCGGGCGCGTCCTTACGGCGCACTTTGGGCGCACTTTGGGCGCACCCAGGCTAGGGTTTGGCGAGGGCCCGTCAGACCTAGTGTAGGCCTTCGCGTTTGATCGCCACAGGAAGGGATCGCCGACTCTCACTGACGTCTGCCCGACAAACCTTCCCCCTCCGAGTTCGGCCCCCTGCGCTCCTTCGAGGTTACGGCATCTTGGGAGAAAAAGGAGCAATTGCCGGACGTAGGTGAGGACTAAAGAGGGAGACCCCGAACGGGCGGCAGAATGTTCGCACAGGGAGGAAGAGGAGGCGGAAGGGGGCGAGGAGGGGGAGGCGGCGATGGGGAAGGTGACCTAGGTGTGGGAGGAAGGAGAGGAGGACGAGGGAGAGTTGGAAGGGGAGGGGGAGGAGGGAGAGGCGCTGCTGGCGGTGGGAGAGATGGTGGTTTTTCTCCCCTGTGGGTTGGGCGGGCTTCTGTGGCAGCGGCGGGGTTGGGGGCGACTGAAGCACAGGCGCAGCAAGATAGCCAGACAACAGAACCGAAGGCGAGTGCGAGGCATCGCATGACAGCCTGGCAAGGGACAGGGGGGCGCGGCGGTGACGACGCATCAAGACAGTGGCAGGGAGACGATGGCCATGGTGGTGCTAGAGGTGCTGGAAGCCATCGGGCTGGGTCCTATGAGGTCCCGGCTTCGACCCCGCAAACGCCGATTTTGCAGCATGGGGAGCGGGCAAGCGGCAAGAGACGGACCTCTGTGCCGCCTCGGCTGGCCAATGATTACGAGATGGAGCTCCCCGGTAGCAGCGGTTGGGACGATGAAAACGGCGGTGAAGATGGCGACGGCGGCTATGAGGACGATGTTCATATGGGAGATGGAGGGGAGGATGGTTACGGCGATGATCTGGTGCAGCAGGGTGTTCCGGACAGGGCAGCAGGAGCAGCAGCTGCTGCGGTAGGTTTTGCTGGAGGAGGCAGTAGCCAACCTGGCCCGCCACGCAACCAGGCCTCCCTCGTAGGAGGAGGAGGACGAGGCCGTGCCGGTGGTGCGGCCGTAGGAGGTCGGGGAGCGCTGGGGCGGGGGCGGGGACGAGGGTGGGGCCGGGGAGGTGTTGCGGTCGGTGTCCCCTCCAGCCAGGGCGCAGCCCGGGATGGTGTCCCAACCGTTGGGGTGGTGAGCCCGGGTGTCTCCTCCCGCGGTCGTCCTGGGCCCTCCCTCTCTCAGCAGGGCAGGGAAAGGGTCCCTTCTGAGGCACATGCCCCATTTCAGAGGGAGCATCCGCTGCCTGGACCCACGAAATCCGCTGGAACTGGTCGAAGCAGAAGCCCGTATGGGTCTGGAAGGGGAGGAGGGGGGGCCATAGGTGGGCGGGGCGGGGCTTTTGGGAGGGGGGGCAGAGGCGCCCATGTCGCGCGGGGTCATGGGGCCCCTGTCCAAAGCTTTGATGGCGGAGGACTTTCTCAGCAGTTTCCTGGCAATGGTACTGCTGCGAAAAGAGTGCGCTTCGATCAGAGCTCTCTTGCACGTGCTGCAGCGCCACCTGGGCCCGAAGCTGGGAGAGGAGGCAGAAGAGGAGGACGAGGAGGAGGAGGTCGTGGGGTCAGACGAGGAAGAGGAAGCGAAGGAGGACGAGGAGTGCAAGGAGGAAGACGAGGAGGGGGGGGAGGGGGAGGAGGAGGAGGAGGAGGAGGAGGAGGAGGAAGAGGAGGAGGAGGAAGAGGGAGAGGAGGGTGGGAAAGTGCAGTTTGCCAGTCGGGCGGAGAACATCACGCTGCTCGGAGAGCAGTGGGTGAGGCAGGAAGGGTGCCAGTGCAT
>SZWC01002636.1:57330-77707 GCA_023375785.1 Penium margaritaceum
GGAGACGCGATCAGAAGGTCATCAACATAGACCAGGATGGCGGTAAACCGCTCGGGTGTCGGTAGGATGAAGAGTGAGGGGTCTGCCTCGCTCTGTACGTATCCTGCGCGAGTCAAGGTGCCAGTGATCTCCCGGTTCCAACACCGTGGAGACTGCTTGAGGCCGTACAAGGACTTGCGCAAGCGCCAGACCTTGTCACCGTCCTCAAAGCCTGGTGGCTGAGCCACGTAGATCTCCTCATCCAAAGAGCCATGGAGGAACGCGTTGTTCACATCCATCTGGTGTAGTTCCCAGTCATGCTGAGCTACTACACCGAACAGAGCTCGAGCTGAGGTCATGCGACCGACAGGGGCAAAGGTGTCAGTGTAATCAACTCCCTCAATCTGAGAGAACCCCTTGACGACCAAGCGGGCCTTGTAGCGTTCCAGTGAGCCATCCGGCTTCACTTTCTTGCGAAAGACCCACTTGACCTGAATCGCCTTCCTCCCAGGGGGAAGGTCGACCAGCTCGTAGACTCCGTGCTCTCGGATAGCGCGAAGCTCATCCTCGCAAGCAGCTCGCCAGGCATCAGCATCCTGCGATGAGAAAGCCTCCCTCAATGTGCCCGGGTCCGGCGCCATAGAGGGGGAACTCTGCGTGGCAAGTGCACACGCCTCAGTGTCTGGCCTAACGGCCACGAGATCGGCTGCTGCGTCACAGGCGATATGGAACTCGCGAGTGACCAGGTCGTGCCCTATGGGGCACGCTGGGTGTACCTCTGAAAGCTCAGTGCGGACACTCAGGCCTAAGGCCTTTGTGCCTGGATCACCGCTCGCGATGCTGCGAGAGGAACGTCTGGGTCCGGAACCCGACGCTCGCTGAGCTCCTGAATCCAGTGGTCGAAGGCGACCACCGGGCTCACGGGAGTAACCGGAGGTCGAGGGGCGCACCTCTGGCTCAGGAACAGGTACGACCACAGGGACAGGTACGACCACAGCTGGTGAGGGCTACGACGAGGCAGTCGGAGATGCCGTGCGCGGAGATGCGTGTGTGGGGGACACTGAGCTGGGAATGACAGCGGGTAAGGCTGGCCCTGACACTGAGACAGGAGTGCCAGCCGATGTAGAGACAGGAGTGGGCTGAGCTGGGTCAGACGCCGGAACAGGGGTACCAGTGGACACAGAGGGTGATGCAGGAGGAGGCGTGGGAGCAGCGGTATCTGTGGGGTGCGAAACAGGCTGGACAGGCGGGATCTCTGGACCGACGGCAATGATAGCCGGATCATCAAGTGCTGGAGATCAAGAGGGGACTCGAGCGGACACATCAGCCTGGCGAGGAATGGTCGCTGGCAAAGAGGTCTCCCCCATCCGCCGAGGACCCTCACAGGAAGGGACATGAGCTGCAGAGAGCGCTGTGATCGAAGTCAGATCACGGTATGTGAGTGACTAAAAAAACAGCGCGTCACGGGACTCAATGACACGACGGCGAGTGGGGTCCCAAAAGCGCCAGGCCTTCGACCGCGGGGAGATGCCGATGAAGGCACACAAGCGACCCCGCAGGGAGACCTTGGACCCCTGCTGGTCCTCGGTGTACCATACGGAGGCCAGGGATCCCCAGACGCGTGCGAGACGAAGATCGGCACGGTGGCCAAACCAGAGCTCGTACGGTGTAACATGATCCGGAAGCGGACCATGCGGGAGGCGGTTCCAGACCCATGTCATGTAGGCGAAGCCCTCGAATGCGAAGGACTCTGGGAGACCGCACTCAGACCGCATGGCGCGGACCGCATCCTCCATGGTGCGGTTCCAGCGCTCTGATACACCGTTCTGCTGTGGGGTAGCAGGAGCGGAGACCTAATGAAAAATGCCGTGCTCAGCAAAGAAGGAGTCCATCGCGCCGAGGAACTCGCCGCCGCGATCTGAGCGAAAGGTATGTAGCGTGTGGCGAGACTGACACTCAGCCATCACGAGCCAGAGCCGAACCGCAAGGGCGGCGTCGCTCTTCTGACGCAGACTGTAGACCCACCGCATCCGGGTGAAGTCATCAGTCAGCGTCAGAACATACCGGCCCCTCTCGGACAGCGACTCAACCGGGAGAGGACCGAGCAGGTCCGAGTGGACCAACTCGAGGGGCCTCAGCGCTCGGGAACGCGAATCAGGGTAAGTGCACCGGTGCATCTTACCCTGAGCGCAAAAAAGNGCGGGCTGTGTCCGGATGAGCTTCGACACAGTGTCGGAGCCCACGTGACACAGACGTCGGTGCAACAATCTCTGGTGATCTGGGGATAGAACACCAGTGACAAAAACGCGACCAGAGGACATAGAGGAGCGAGGGGAGGACGGCCGGGCAATGCGGTACAGGTCATCAACAATTGAAGCGCGCAGAACGATGCTACGGGTGTCAGAAGCAGTCACAGTCACCGAATCAGCGGTGTGCTCAACAGAGAGACCCATCAGTGTGCAGGCACGCACAGACAGCAGGCTGAGCTCAAGATCAGGTACAAAGAGCACGTCAGAGAGATACAAGGGGCCAGACGGACCATCGAAACATACAACCCCAACACCGTGGACTGGTAAGGACTGACCAGAGCCTGTGCGAACAGAACGGACAGTCGTGACGGGACCAAGAACCACAAAGTCACTGCGACGACACGTCATGTGGTGAGTGGCACCGGAATCGATGATCCAAGTGCCACTGGGGTCACGACCGGTGGACGTCACTGTACAACGAGCAATGGAACACTCGGCATCAGAGGGACGCTGAGCCGTCTGTGGGACAGAACGACGGACATCACGAAGGTGAGCCTCACGGATCCAGTCTGTGCAGTCAGGTCCATCATCATCACATGCGGACTGTGCTCCCCCACGCGTATCATCACGAGTCACGAAGGCGGACGAACAAGCAGTCTGNTCAAGATCAGGTACAAAGAGCACGTCAGAGAGATACAAGGGGCCAGACGGACCATCGAAACATACAACCCCAACACCGTGGACTGGTAAGGACTGACCAGAGCCTGTGCGAACAGAACGGACAGTCGTGACGGGACCAAGAACCACAAAGTCACTGCGACGACACGTCATGTGGTGAGTGGCACCGGAATCGATGATCCAAGTGCCACTGGGGTCACGACCGGTGGACGTCACTGTACAACGAGCAATGGAACACTCGGCATCAGAGGGACGCTGAGCCGTCAGTGGGACGGAACGACGTACATCACGAAGGTGAGTCTCATGGATCCAGTCTGTGCAGTCAGGCCCATCCTCATCACATGCGGACTGTGCTCCCCCACACATATCATCACGAGTCACGAAGGCAGACAAACAAGCAGTCTGTGACCCACTCGACGATAACACACTCGCACCTCCCTGCAAGCGAAGCACCAGAAGATGACGTAGCTCGGCGATGGTGCGGTCACGTGGGTCTGGATCACTGCTGCTCGCTGGCGAGGACGCAGGAACAGCTGCAGTCGTAGTCGCCGCGCGTCCCGAGGAGTGCGCGGGCGACGTGCCGGGCGCGGTACGAGCAGCATGGGCCGCCTGAAGTCCACGGGTGATGCGTCCCCAGTCAAGCGGCTGCTGGCACTCGGTGTAGCGATGGGCACCTCCACAGTTGTAGCAGTGGACGGAACGCCCACTGCGACACTGGATGACGACTGCTGCTGGCCCGATCCGCGCTTCCTGTTCTTCTTCTTCCCCTGGGCGGCTGCTGCAACGCCCTGCGTCTGCGTGGGTGTAGACGGGGTCGAGGAGGAAGAGGAAGATGAGGTCGTGGTGGAGGTGGATGAGGGTGACTGCAGGATGGAGGATGGTGGTGAGGCGAGGACTGCTACAGCGAGAGACGTCTCCTGATGTGCTAGTGCGGCCTCGCGGGTCGACGTCACCTGGAGGAAAAGCTGATGCGCCCAAGGGAGCAGCTGCATGGAGGCCGAGAAGGGCTCGAGAATGGCGTCGCTGTACCGGTCGAAGATGTCGGTGTACTCCAGGCGAACTCCGAGCATGATCGCTCGGAGTGCCCACAACTGTGTGCCCCCTGAGGTACCCAGGCGCGTGTAAATACGCATGGCGCGTCGCCAGTAATCCGCCGCAGGCTCCGCTGGTCCCTGACGAAGCGAATGGAAAGCGCGGATGTGGGACGCACGCGTGGCGTGCATCTCTGCGGCCAGTAGGGACAGCGCCAGATCCCAGCCTCCACGAGGATCAACTCCGGTGCCTGTGCCAGTCTCGCCAAGGAAGGGGCGGAAGTCGACGACAGTCTCGCGTGGCATANTAGAGAAGTCCTCGCATGGCCCGGGCAGCTGTCGACACCTGTGCTGGGTCTGTAGTCTGGTATGGGCTGTGGTAGTAAGGCCAAACTCCCTCGGAGGTGGCCCACACCTGAAACAGGATCTCCCATCAGTCAAACCCATCCTCGCTGATGTACCGTGGGGGTGGTGCCTCAAAGTCCTTTGGCTGCTTCTCCGTGGGAAGAGCAGCCGCAGGCTGAGGAGGGCGAGAGACAGGGAAGAAACCTGGAAGGGGGTGATCACCGAGAAAAGGAAGTGACGGTCGTATCGGAGACACAGGTGGAGGTCGCATACCCGTCTGCAGCTGACGGAGACGCTCCTGTAGAAGACGGATCTCCCGCTCCTGGGAGTCATCCTCGAAACCTGGCATGAGTGGCTCGTCATCAAGGAGGTCCTCAGGTGGTGGAGAGACTGCACCAGGAGATGCGGGAGGTGGAACCCCTGTGATGGGCACCCGGGTCGAGTACTGTGTGGATGCCGCAAAGCCGGCAGCTCCCCCAGAAGTCCGCGAAGGAGCCGTGGACTGAGCACGCAGAAGCTCTGTCAGCGTGCGAATCGAGTCAGTCTGCTCTCGCTGCAGACGACTCATCTCCTCCTGCTGGCTGCGTAGGTCCGCGATAGCCCGCGAGCGAGGGCTCAATACCTATGGAGAGGAGGAGGAGGGACCAGCTGGCACCTTGTCCTTGTCGTCGGGCGAACTCATGTCGCCGCTCACTATGGGACGACAGGTGAAGTTTGTCGGATTTCAGTACCGTCTGCGTTTCTCGAGGAGTTGCAATGCTGGCAACTTTTGACCTTCCGGCCAAAGATTTGCCTAAGTATGGTGCTGACGTCAGCAGGTGGTTGCTGACGTCAGCACGACCTGATGATGTCAGCAAGCAGAATGCTGATGTCAGCGTCAACGCTGACGTTTTTTTTTTGTTGTTCCGCTCGCGGTCCTGCGCGAGCGTGCAGCCGCCCAGTGGCGGCTGCGCGGAGGCTGCGCGGAAGCTGCGCGGCAGCTTCCGCCTAGCTGCTGCTGCAGCTGCGCAGGCAGCTGTAGTAGCAGCTGTGTGGCTGCGTGCGCGGCGGTGGCAGCAGCAGCTGCACACTGCCGCTGCTGCTGTTGCGCGCTGTAGCAGCAACTCGCTGCCGCCGCCGCCCACTGCTGCTGCTGCTGCGATGCCGCGCTGCTACGCTGCTGCTGCTGCTGCGCTGCTACGCTGCTGCTGCTGCCGCTGCTGCTGCCGCTGTCGCTGCTACTTCTGCTGCTGCAGCTGCGCTGCGGCTGCTGGTGCTGCTACCGCCGCCGCGGCTGCTGTCGCCGCCGCCGCCGCTGCGGCTGCTTTGTTGCTGCTGCCGCCGCTGCTGCTGCGCTGCTGCTGCCGCGGCTGCTCTCACGCTGCTGCTGCGGCTGTGGCTGCTGCGGTGCTGCTGCTACTCAGCTGCGGCGGCGGTGGGAGAAGGGCTGCTGGCACCGCCGCCTCCACGCCCCTATGCGTGGTGGTACGCGTCGCTGCTGCTGTCGCTGCAGCTGCGATCTCACGTTGACGGTGGTCGACCGTCTCCAACGGGTCCCAGAAGATCTGCTGCAACGGTGACTCTCACTCTTGCTGCTCTGCTGCGTCTCTGCTGCGCATCTCGGTGAGATCTGTCTCACCGCTCTGAAACCATGAGAAACTGCTAGAAAGCTTCCTAGCCTTGCTGCTGCTGACGTGGCGACACTGTCCAGTCAGCTGACACACTAGCAAGCAGGCAGGTGCAAGAAACAGCAAGGATCAGGCTAGGGAGACGCGCAAAGTCTCATAAGCTTCAATAGCTTAGTAAATGCAGAGAGAAATGACAACTGACAGGTCCAGGGCATAAATACCTGCCGCGGCGCACGGCGGGTGTCGCACGCGGCAGTCCAAGAGCTGTCCTAAAACAGGCCCAAAAACACTGTTTTGGCCGTAACTCTGCGCACACATGTCAGAATCCTACGCCGTCTGAACCTAGACGTGCAGAATCAAAAGACGCACGCAACGACTGGTCACATGCATGCATCCATCGACTGACAGCGAGTATATAATGCAAAAACATGCAAATGGGCCTCATGCCCAGTCCGTCGAAAGGCGCCTGCAAGACGTAGAAGGCACAGCAAGGAGTCCTGGTGACATCTGGGGCTCTGGAACAGTGGTCGGTCAGCTCCAGACGGGTAGTCCGCCGCCTGTCGTCGCGCCGGTGTCACCAGGACCGCCTGCCTCAGGGATCTGCACGAGTATGGACACGGCCGAGTGGTCACAGTAAACTGTACAGGAACGGCACAAAGCACAACAAGGGGAGATGGGGACAAAGGGGAGAGGGAGTGTGGCGGAAGGGGGAGGGGGAGGGGGAGGGGGATGAGGGAAAGAATTGGTCGATGCATGAGATGAAGTTGCAAATAGGTTGTGATTCCGAAAGAGATTTATGTGCTTTTGTTGAAGAAGAAGGGTTCAGAATGACACAGGAGATGTAAGCTGTGACATGAGCTTGAAGTCATGATGCACAAAGTTGTGGCAAAACTGTTTTTTGTCGCCTCACACTCTTTACTGAAGCATATCGATTGTTGTTATTGACTAGAACCTAATGTAGCTCCAGAACTGCAGTTAGAAGTGAGAAATGATTTCCTTGTCAGTACGAATGGAGTTTGGTGTGAGACCCCCCCACTAACCTAGGCCCTCACCTCTATGAAATTCTTTCAACTCACTTTACTAGCCAAGCTAAACTGCACTGACTGGTGAAGTGTCCCCAATCTGTACCACATTTGAGAGGAATGCCACGACTTCTACTTTGAATGAGGCGTGCCATGGTTTGCAACTTTAGCAACAGGATTTCTCGATTTCAAAACTAAATGAACGCCGCCCCCGGTCAAGGATTTCATGTGTAATCGAACTCAGTTAGTAGTCGCATTGGGTGAACTAGGGGCAACTTTGTACTATTATTTCCAATTTCATGGTATTCAACAACATTTTCATTTTTACATTTACAATGTGTTGGTCGACCTCTAGAAATGCGTGGTCTTTCTGTTAGAGTATGACAAATGAATAGAAGGCATTTGTCTTTGGTTCATTGAGGTTACGAGTGTTGTATAAAAGGGGACGTTCATTTTTTTCATTTCCATTGTATATTCTTATCTCTTACGTCAAGGAGAACGTAGGTTTCTTAGGGATGAGGTGAAGGACAAAAGATGATTCAAAGATTTGGGATACCTGGATAATTTATACTAAGGAGTAAGTGTACTTCAATGACAAGTGTCAAGTGAGTTGAGCATGTAAATACAATATCGAGAATGAAAATGAAGCATATGTCAGGTCATCAATGTTTGGAACGGAGCGACGCGTGCGAGGTTGCTCCGTGAGTAGCTGCTTCGAGAAGCTCCGCCGAGAAGTCGGGGGGCTTTCAGATAATCGAGGCGCTTCTTTACAAAAGCCTAGCGTTGTCGAGAAGTCGACCGAGCAATATTGAAACAACGATATAGTTTGCAGTACTTCTGTTGACCTTTCTCGAAGGTGGTCGAAGTTGTTTGAAAATTCAAGATGGGAACACTAGAGGTCGGGGCAGTGGGCCAAAATGCCCTTGGCCGAACGACGTCAAAACCCAGAGGTCGACGCGTAGTGGGCCACGAATATAACGACAAAAATGCCCATTGGCGGACTTTAGGGACTCGTGTGCATTAGGGGCGTAACACTTCCCCCCCTTTTAGGCGCGACTTCTCCGCAAAATAACAGACGTAGGCTGGTGACGACCATAGTAGCCATTGATCAGTGATCGACGTCTAGATGGTTGTCGTAGTGCTCCCTATTGTTATGTGTAGCGTTGTAGTCGTGCGACTTGACCAGATACTCGGTTGTTTCTCCACGACCTCGATGTTCGGGGATGTCTTCAATCACATACTTTGTATCCCCGTCCACTTGTACAGGAGGTGGAGGTGCGACGCCTTTGCTGGGGAAGTTCGTGCTGGGCTCTTGGTACTGCTTGAGCTTGCTGATGTAGAAAACAGGGTCGATCGCCATGCTGTCAGGCAGGCAAAGTGGAGAGCCGACAGGGGTTTGCATTCAGTCGATCTCAAACGGTCCCAACCACTCGTGTTTGAGCTTTGCGAAGTCCTGTCCTTGTAGTTTGATATTCGTTGAGCTGAGGAGGACGCGATTGCTAGCGCTGAACATGTCATCGCTACAATTCCGGTCGGTCGCTCGCTTCATAGTTGCTTGAGTCTTCACGAGGGTCTGCCATGTTTCCTTCCCGATGCTTGCAAAGTCCCGGCGGTGAATGTCAACCGCGGGGATACTGCTCTTACTTTGTAATCCAGCCGGCGTGGCGGGAAGTTTGCCCTACACACTTCAAAAGGGATATTTCCAGTCACTGTGGAAATGGTGGAGTTGTATTCGAGTTCAGCCGTCGGCAGTTTAGCCGCCCAATCGATGCCATGAGACTTGCATGAATTGCTGAGTTGTTCAAGCATCTGATTGGTCCGCTCTGTCTGCCCGTCGGTCTAAGGATAGAACGCCGTTGATAGCAGGATCCGACTGGCATAACACGTCATCGTTTTGCGCCAAAAACGGCTAGTGAAGCGGATGTCCCTGTCGTTGATGATGGTTCGGTGTACACCGTGTTGCTGTACGATCTGGTCTAAAAATAGCCACGTTGTTCCTTGTACAATGACGTTGGTCGTCTTCGGGATGAACTATGACATTTCATTAAATCGTTTCCACCACGACAAGGATGGCGTCATACCCCTCAAGGGCGATGAGCAGTCCTATCACAAATTCCATGCTAATGTCGGCCCATGGTTATGTCAGAAGAGGTAGGGGGTTGGAGTAGACCGGGTGACCGCGTGCGACAAGATTTTTTTTCTCAAACAGGTGTCGCACGATTTACAGAAGTTTTACACGTTGGTCTGCATCTTGTCCCACCAATAGTGTTTTACTAGCTTCTTGAGTGCCTTGTCCTCAAAAAGGTGCCCACCAGGACCGGTTTCATGGCATTCCTCCAATAACATTGTTCGTCGCTCCTCGTTTGGTGGAACAACTTGGTGAGTGAATCCCTGTCGCCTGTAGGGATTATTGAACCAGAACTTGGTTTTGTTGTACCCGCCGAAATCCTGGTATCCCTTCGTAAAGAGTCTCGTGAGGTATGGATCTTGTTCGCCGAGCAACATGTTGATCTCGTCCTTTAAATCTGGTCGCCGACTTAGAGTATCCGTCAGATTAGTTTTTCCAGGCCGGTACTCGATGTCGTAGTCGAAGTTGGACTTGAGGAACTCCATCTATCAAGTTTGTCAACGACTAAGATTTTTATGGATCTTGAAAGATTTTGGTGCGTGATGGTTGGTGCGTATCATGCATCGCCAGTACTCCAAGTAGCACCGCTATGTTGTAAATGCGTGCGACTACAAGAATGTCTTTCTCGTGCACCGTGTAGTTGAGTTCCGGCCCACATAGTTTTCGCTACATGTACGCGACCGGTTCTCCACTGGCGTCCTCTTGGAGGAGACCGGCTCCGATGGTTCGATGGCCATGATGTAATCTACTGTTGGATCTACCAATTTCAAGGCTGGTGCTGAGGTCTGAGCATATCTCAAACTGTTGCTGTCCCCCGAATTCCACTTGGTGGTTTTTCGGGTGAGATCCGAGCGATGCGCTGACACTCGAGAATTGTTCTTTACGAATCGGCGATAGTAGTTGCAAACGCCCAAAAACGGCAAATCAGTGACCGCCTCCACCTTTTCTGGGTCCATTGCAATCCATCCGTCGCCTAGGATGTGGCCCAAAAACTCGATCGAACAGTGACCAAAGTCGCACATGGAGAGCTTTCCAGAAGTTATCTCTTTTTTTCAACTCTTGAGAACTTTTCAGAGATGTCCATTGTACTCCTCTGGGGTGCAATTGTACACCAGGATGTTGTCAAGATACACGTCAACAAAGTTGTCGAGGTATGGGCGAAAGATGTTTATCGTCATCATAAATGTTGCAGGGGTATCTGTGAGTACAACCGACATTACCGTAAACTTCAGAGTGCCCGTACATGGTGTGGAATGTTGTCTTCTCCAGGTCATTATCAGGTATCCGAGCCATTGCGTAGGTCGAACTTGCTGAAACTTCGGGCTTCTTGGATTTGGTCGAAAAGCTCATTTGCTTGCAAGAGAGGGTAGCCGTTCTTGATGGTGATGTCGTTCAATGCTTGGTTTTCCATGTACATCCGAATCTCTCCGGTTTTCATTTTCACAAAAAGTGCAGGTGCCGCGCATGGTGACGTGGACGGTTTGATGAACCCCTGGCCGAGCATCTCCTCCAGCTCCTTCTTGAGTTTAGTCTGCTCTTGATCGCTCATCCGATAGGTCTCCTTCACCATCGGTCTAGTGCCGGCTTCATGTTTAACTGATCATCCACATTCCACTGCGGAGGTAGCTCTGGATACAATTCATCGAGACAAACCCGTTCGGACTCCTCGATGAGTGTCACAAACTCCTTTGGTATGGCTGCAAACCTTTTAGATGTCGAGGTCTTCGCCATCGCCTCGCTTCCACATGGACAAGCCACTCTTGAGCTCCATGCTTCAGGTACTGCCTGGCCACGTCCAGTGATGTCAGTTGACATTTTTTGGCTACCACAAACTCCTCTGATGCTTCCACCTTTGTTGCTTCCACCCACGACATAACTTCCGTTGCTTCATGGGTCGCTAGACCAAAGACAGATGTCTATTTTCTGCCATCAATGCTGGCATAAACCAATGCGTTGCTCCATTCAACCTGTGAATTGTTTCGATATAGGAAACCTCACCCGAGGATGATTTTATGGTCACTCATTGAGCAGATTATCCAGACCATTACATCGTGTATGTCTCTGATTTACAGTCGGAGTGGTTTGTGAAGTCCACAGATCTATAGTCATCCATTGAAGGTTTTTTCCCTCAAACATCTCTGTTTCGGTCTGCAAACCAAGCTTCCGAACCATGTCGTTACTTACAAAGCCGTGAGAAGCTCCTCCATCCCATAGTGTCGGCACCACTCTGCAACTCTTACAACCCCTCGGTTGCACTCATAGAAAGTTTACCGGTTGGTCATCCTCATATCCCTCGTTGAACTTTGCGATCTCAAGAACCCTCAGCTGTGGCGATGAGCTACCGCTCAGATGGGCATTCAGCTAGCAAATTCTTTTTCGTCCGGACAGGAGCCTCATTGTCTACTCCTACCCTTTGCCTTTTCCCAATTTCTCACTGTTTTCCCGTGACTTCCTCTCCTTTTCTGGTTTGTTGATGTCGTTTTTGACAGTCCCTCGAGAAGATACCCGGCTTCTCACAAGTCTAGCAGAGCCGTTGATCGTGTTAATCATTGGCATCAAACTCCATCAGAGACATGGCTTCTGTCGAATGTGACGTTCCTCCACCACGATAAGAATTGTGGCTTTGGGGTCGCCAGCCACTAGATTCCTGTATCCGAGCGTTGTATTTGGCATTATTGATGCGGTCGGTTGCTACGATCATTTGTTGAAGGTCGTTCTGGATGCCCAAAATGGCACTTTCTCACGAAGTATCTCTCTTGAGGCCGTTATTGTAGTAGAAACATACTTCATTTGTGGCGAGGCAGTTGCCGACGATGATCTTGCAGAAACACTGAATGTACTCTGTGACGCTGGAAAACTGACTCAAGTGTTAGAGTCTATGCTGTGCGTCAAACGTCTCATGCGGCTTCTAAAAACAAGCAAGAGTATTGCGCACGAATTTGCTCCATGTTTCCGGTGACGTGAGAGAGTCATGCCATGTTGGATGAATCTTCTTGAGAGGTAGTACGCCTGTGCTCGACGATGTGAGAGCAGTTGCGTAAGCTGTTGACCTAGCTCTGCCAATCTTCTCTTGTTGTTGGATGGTGCTGAGGTCGGACCACCAACTCAAAGTTGTGCCACGCAAAAGCGAGGCCGCACGATCAATATTCTTTTTGTATTTGTTGACCTCAGCAGCAGTGAAGTACACCTCCAAAACTTTCAACCACATCCTGACCATCGGTCTCTTGGAGTTTGATAGATCAAACGGCTTTGGAAGTGCTGGTCAAATTTGGAGTTCAATTTTGAGTTGTAATTGTCTATTGCTTTGCGTTCCCGAGACACCCAAAGTTCCTCCATCGCCATGTTCAGTCGTTGGATTAGGTGGGTATTGAGGCTCTCCAGTCCTGATAGCTTCTTCCATAGGTCTTCATTGGCTCGCGCTTCTCGGCCAATGCCTCACATTGTGCCAGGTGTCATCCCAACGGGCAGCAGCGGAGACGAAGGATTCACCGAGCCCGAGGGGTCCGACACCGTGTTAGCCGTCTGGTTCTTTGGTACTGTGCGACTTACCGTGAAGGTTGCCGCTGCTATCTGGTTTTCCTGGAGTGCGTGAGTGCTCGTGAACTGCTGATCCTCCATCGCCGGAGTACTCACCAAGGACTACTGCTCGTCACCGGTTGCACTTGCTCCGTTCACCATTGTCATCGCAAAGTCTAAAATCTTCTGACCGGTGGCGATGTATTGAGTACTCGTGCGAGGTTGTCACTAAGTAGTTAATGTGTCGGTTGCTCCTCCTATGCCGCTGATACCAAGAGTTGCACCGAGCGGAACGTGGGTGGTTCACATGGATGAGGTGTGGGACAAAGGATGATTCAAGGATTTGGGATAAATGGATAATTTGTATTAAGAAATGAGCATACTTCAATGAAATGTGCCGAGTGAGTAAATCATATACATGAAGTGCTGAGAATGAGAACGAGGAATATGTCGGGTCCTCGGCGTTTGGAACTGAGCGATGCATGCGAGGTCACTATGTGAGTTTCTTCTTTGAGAATTTCTGCCGAGAAGTCGGTGGGCTTCGAGAATATCGAGGCGCTTCTTTGTAAAGGTCTAGCGCCATCCAGAATTGGATCAAACAATATTGAAACATCGATATAGTCCACGATACTTCTGTCGACATTTCTGGAAGGTGGTTGAAGTTATGGGGAACTTCTGGAATAGAACACCGGTGGTCGGTTCAGTTGAGGTCAATTCACGGTGGGCCACAAATGTAATGACAGAAATGTCCACTCGCCGAGTTTAGGGACTCGTCTTCTTCTTTCGTGTTTTCCATCGAACGGTTATCCGAAACATATTTTTTTTTCATTCTATGAGCTCTACAGCATCATTTGGCTCACAGAACTCAGCCTAAATTGACTGCACAGTTTGCTAGTCTGACAGTCCATCGCAATGTCTTGACTGGGCAACAACTAACCCCTCTCTCGATGGGTTTGTTACTGCTCTCATTCTGGTTTGCGCTAGGTTTGCATGGGGGGTTCCGCACCTCCCCATGCATTGAAAGGGAAATTGCTGGGCCCCACTACCGTGGCGTCGAGCAAGTGCACACGCAAAAAGAAAGCCAAATCCCTCAAATTTCATGAGAACGAGGGGGCTTGTGTGTTCTAGAAAAACAAATGGCATTACGGCTTGATTTCAATCGAGTGAAAATTCCCTTCACTTCTTCAATGGGGGAATTGAAGGACATCTCAGCGTGCAAACCTGATGGTATCCCCCATAACCTTAGGGACTGGTGTACATGCTCGTGTAAACCTCATGGTACCCCCCAATAGGTGGGGTTTCTTTTTTTTGCGGACACATCTGGGACTCGCGGTAGCAGAGCCCAGCAGGTGTCCGTGAAATAATGAAATGTAACACTTCAAATTTGGTGTTGGGTTTACATGCATTTTGCATTGCAAAATAGGGGGTTTACTTGTTGGGGGGGACAAGAAGAAGAAGAAAGGGGTCATTGCTCGATCGCGAGCCATGACCCCAGTTTGGTTCCGCTCCAAACAGGTTACGGAATCAGGTGAATAGTTGGGGGGGGGGGAGGGGGGGGGGGCTTATTAAAACTTCAGAAAAGGGCCACAGTTCAGTGGGGGCATGAGACCAATTGAAACCATAAAATAATGTACTTCTTTCTAGCTTGTTTTCTCATGCGTGATCATCATATACCCCAACCTCAGAACAGTCAACTCCATCCCGGAACAATAAGCCCCATCCACCTCTAACTCCAAAGAATGAGCCCCATCCACCCCTGTCTGGCAACAATAAGCCCTATCTGCGCACCCGTTTTCACCATGCTCAAACAGAAACGCATGTTGCTGCATGAGCATGGTGAAAACAGGGATGCGGTGCTACATCGCGGTGCTTCATCGCGGCTGTCGCAATGGAGGTGGTAACATAATTCAAGGGTGGGGGAGGGGGAATTTGGACGTGCCTACCAACGTCTGACGTCGGGAATTTGTCACCCCTCCCCCTCCCGCGGCAGCCCACACCCCCCACGGACCATGTCCGATCCAATCAAGATCCTCACAACTCAAGGCCGCGATGAAACTTGTGGCCAGTGAGCTGCCAGGGTCGGGGGGGGGGGGGGGGGGGGGGGGGGGGGGGAGGAGGGGGGACTTCGCGCGAGATTCTGGCCGACGGGTGTCGGCCGAAATACGTGATTCTCCAAGTATGGGGAGACAGAAACTCCCAATTTGTTTTATGGGTTCAATTGGTACCATGTCCCCACTTTTGTAGATTAAATGAATCGTGCCCCGGGTCTGAGGTTTAAATGAACCGTTCCCCCGGTTTGAAACTTTATGTCCAGGATACTATGAATTTGTAGTTCCAACATCAGAATGCTGCCGCTTGGCTTTTTTTTTATGAATTATGAAATGATTTGGCCGTATGCCTCCACTATCCACTTGTTTCCCCTACCTTGTCAAAAAGCAACAAAGCAGGAGTCATCGCTCGTAATTGAACGATGGCCTCTTTCTATTTTTTTTGTTCTTCTTTGCAATTTAGCTCTCATGTTTGCAATGCAAATCGCGTTTCAACTTGAAACAAAATCTGGAGTTCAAACATCTATTCTTGCGTGGGCACCTGCTGGGCCCAGATGTCACGGGCCCCAGAGGTTCGCGCATAAAAGTAAAACCTTAACAAGTCAAACGTAATCACGGAAGGGGTTATCTTGTGTTTGCACGTAAAAATGGGGGGTTCGTATCCCTCGGAAAAACAAAACAAAAGAGAGTTTTTACTCAACTGTAATGAAGCGAAAATGCCAGTTTCATTTTGGACGAGAGAGCTTGGATGCCCATGAAAGGCAATGTGTGACTCTCACCCACCCAACAATGGCAAAAAGAACTCGAAAGCCCAACCCGAAATCATGCTCGCTTATGGCATGCGTTGAAAAACGAGAAAAAAGTACTGGTCATGGTCATCCGCCAAACGATGGTCAGAAACGAGAGGCGCTGATCGCATATCTTGCGAGCCATCGATCGGCTGCTGCTAGATTGATGGCTTGCGAGGTCCATGATTAACGACTTTTATCGCTCTTTGTCGATCGGCCGGGGTCCTCGATCCCGAGGGTGACTCTGGAAATCCCACCTGAAGCTTAGGGAAAACAAGAACAAAGCATCAAGTTCAGCTGTCAAACCTTCGTTTGAAGCAACAAACCTAAATCAAGCCTATCATGTACAATTATGGTTAATCACCCCAATGTATTGGCGAAGTGTATTGGGGAGGGTAGCTGAGGGGGAAGTGAGGTTACACACTACTGTATAGAATAATATAACTTTCGTGCATATTTCGAAGAAGTTGGAGAAAGTCCTCTAGTGAACTTTTTTGTGTGGAATTTATGATACCCTCCCCGCTACATTATTCTTGTACACCCTCACAATTTTGGAGGGAGGGGGCACCTAATACTGAAATTGCCCCATTTGATGAACCATATGCATCAAGCCAACTGGCTTCTGCTTCAGTTTCTGCAATGCAAGATGCATTTGAGCTTTTCGTACCGTTGGATATGGAACATCAACAGAGTTGAACATTACGTATTCAACAATCACTCTACAGTAAACCACATTTGTGTCTGATCAGTTTCAACTAGACGAAGAAAGGACCTCATTGAAGTTTCAACTGTAATGATAGACTGAAATTGAAAGTTTAGCTCTATCTGTGAATGACCATAGTCTACATCAGGGTTTTCCATTGACCCCCCTCTGCTCCAAAAGACAGAAGTGTATCAGTGAAGTGTATCAGGGAGTGCAGCTGGGGACCATTGACATGACACACAAGTATACAGAAACTTAGAAAAATTCATACAAATTTCAAACAAGAAGAAAAATGTACACTAGTGTACTCTTTTGGGGTCGTCACGAGGCACTCCCTGCTAAATTATTCTANTTTGCTGGAGTACCGTACCAGTCTGTAGTTGGCAGCATAATGTACGCCATGGTGGCAACGCGGCCTGATCTTGCCTTGCCGAGGGATAAGTGAGCCGCTATGTTGCTGATCTGGGGCTGCCACACTGGCAAGTGGTCAAGAGAATCCTTTGCTACTTGAAGGCAAAGAAACAGTTGTGTCTTGTACTTGAAGAGGTAGCCCTGACTGACTCCCTCAAATTAGTTGGCTACTCCGATGCTAACTGGGCAGGCGATGTTGACAACCGCAAATCAACATAAGCCTATGTTTTGGTGCTCGATGGTGCAACGGTGTCTTGGGAAAGCAGCAAGCAGGAATGTGTGGTGCTTTCAAGCACTGAGGCGGAGTATGTTACGCTCACAGAAGCCTAAATGTTGCAGGGGTATCTGTGAGTACAACCGACATTACCGTAAACTTCAGAGTGCCCGTACATGGTGTGGAATGTTGTCTTCTCCAGGTCATTATCAGGTATGCGAGCCGTTGCGTAGGTCGAACTTGCTGAAACTTCGGGCTTCTTGGATTTGGTCGAAAAGCTCATTTGCTCGCAAGAGAGGGTAGCCGTTCTTGATGGTGATGTCGTTCAATGCTTGGTTTTCCATGTACATCCGAATCTCTCCGGGTTTCTTTTTCACAAAAAGTGCATGTGCCGCGCATGGTGATGTGGATGGTTTGATGAACCCCTGGCGAAGCATCTCCTCCAGCTCCTTCTTGATTTCAGTCTGCTCTTGATCGCTCATCCGATAGGTCTCCTTCACCATTGGTCTAGTGCCGGCTTCATGTTTATCTGATCATCCACATTCCACTGCGGAGGTAGCTCTGGATACAATTCATCGAGACAAACCCGTTCGAACTCCTCGATGAGTGTCACAAACTCCTTTGGTATGGCTGCAAACCTTTTAGATGTCGAGGTCTTTGCCATCGCCTCGCTTCCACATGGACAAGCCACGCTTCATTCTGTGACCCCTGCTTCCACATGGAGAAGCCACTCTTGAGCTCCGTGCTTCAGGTACTGCCTGGCCATGTCCAGTGATGTCAGTTGACATTTTTTGGCTACCACAAGCTCCTCTGCTGCTTCCATCTTTGTTGCTTCCACCCACAACATAACTTCCGTTACTTCATGGATCGCTAGACCAAAGACAGATGTCTTTTTTCTGCCATCAATGCTGGCATAAACCAATGCGTTGCTCCATTCAACCTGTGAATTNTTTTTTTCGTCCAGACAGGAGCCTCGTCGTCTACTCCTACCTTTTGCCTTTTCCCAAATTCTCACTGTTTTCCCGTGACTTCCTCTCCTTTCTGGTTTGTTGATGTCGTTTTTGACAGTCCCGCGAGAAGATACCCGGCTTCTCACAAGTCTAGCAGAGCCGTTGATCGTGTTAATCATTGGCATCAATCTCCATCGGAGACATAGCTTCTGTCGACTGTGACTTTCCTCCACCACGATAAGAATTGTGGCTTTGGGGTCGCCAGCCACTAGATTCCTGTATCCGAGCGTTGTATTTGGCACTATTGATGCGGTCGGTTGCTACGATCATTTGTGGAAGGTCGTTCTGGATGCCCAAAATGGCGCTTTCTCACGAAGTATCTCTTTTGAGGCCGTTATTGTAGTAGAAACATACTTCATTGGTGGCGAGGCCAATGCCGATGATGATCTTGCAGAAACACTGAATGTACTCTGTCACGCTGGAAAACTGACTCAAGTGTTAGAGTCTATACCCTGCGTCAAACGTCTCATGCGGCTTCTAAAAATGAGCAAGAGTATTGCGCACGAATTTGCTCCATGTTTCCGGTGACGTGAGAGATTCATGCCATGTCGGATGAATCTTCTTGAGAGGTAGTACGCCTGTGCTCGACGATGTGAGAGCAGTTGCGTAAGCTGTTGACCTAGCCCTGCCAATCTTCTGTTGTTGTTGGATGGTGCTGAGATCGGACCACCAACTCAAAGCTGTGCCACGCAAAAGCGAGGTCGCACGATCAACATTCTTTTTGTAGTTTTTGACCTCAGCAACAGTGAAGTACACCTCCAAAAATTTCAACCACATCCTGACCATTGGTCTCTTGGAGTTTGGTAGATCAAACGGCTTTGGAAGTGCTGGTCGAATTTGGAGTTCAATTTTGAGTTGTAATTGTCTATTGCTTTGCATTCCCGAGACACCCAAAGTTCCTCCATCGCCATGTTGAGTCCTTGGATTAGGTGGGTGTTGAGGCTCTCCAGTCCCGATAGCTTCTTGCATAGGTCTTCATTGGCTCGCGCTTCTCGGCCAATGCCTCACATTGTGCCAGGTGTCATCCCAACGCGCAGCAGCGTAGACGAAAGATTCACCGAGCCCGAGGGGTCCATCACCGTGTTAGCCGTCTGGTTCTTTGGTACTGTGCGACTTACCGTGAAGGTTGCCGCTGCTATCTGGTTTTCCTGGAGTGCGTCGGTGCTCGGGAACTGCTGATCCTCCATCGCCGGAGTCCTCACCAAGGACTACTGCTCGTCACTGGTTGCACTTGCTCCGTTCACCATTGTCATCGCAAAGTCTAAAATCTTGTGAACGGTGATGATGTATTGAGTACTCGTGCGAGGTTGTCACTAAGTAGTTAATGTGTCGGTTGCTCCTCCTATGTCGCTGATACAAAGTGTTGCGCCGAGCGAAACGTGGGTGGTTCACATGGATGAAGTGTGGGACAAAGGATGATTCAAGGATTTGGGACAAATGGATAATTTGTATTAAGAAATGAGCATACTTCAATGACATGTGCCGAGTGAGTCAATCATATACATAAATTGCTGAGAATGAGAATGAGGAATATGTCGGGTCCTCAGCGTTTGGAACTGAGCGACGCATGCGAGGTCACTATGTGAGTTTCTTCTTTGAGAATTTCTGCCGAGAAGTCGGTGGGCTTCGAGAATATCGAGGCGCTTCTTTGTAAAGGTCTAGCGCCATCCAGAATTGGATCAAACAATATTGAAACATCGATATAGTCCACGATACTTCTGTCGACATTTCTGGAAGGTGGTTGAAGTTATAGGGAACTTCTGGAATAGAACACCGGTGGTAGGTTCAGTTGAGGTCAATTCACGGTGGGCCACGAATGTAATGACATAAATGTCCACTCGCCGAGTTTAGGGACTCGTCTTCTTCTTTTGTGTTTTCCATCGAACGGTCATCCGAAACGTATTTGTTTTGGATGTTTATTCTGTAGCATTCTGTGAGCTCTACAACATCATTTGGCTCACAGAACTCCACCTAAATTGACTGCACAATTTGCTAGTCTGACAGTCCATCGCAATGTCTTGGCTGGGCAACAACTAACCCCTCTCTTGATGGGTTTGTTACTGCTCTCAGTCTGGTTTGCGCTAGGTTTGCATGGGGGGTTCTGCACCTCCCCATGCATTGAAAGGGAACTTGCTGGGCCCCACTACCGTGGCGTCGAGCAAGTGCACACGCAAAAAGAAAGCCAAATCCCTCAAATTTCACGAGAACGAGGGGGCTTGTGTGTTTTAGAAAAACAAATGGCATTACGGCTTGATTTCAATCGAGTGAAATTTTTCTTCACTTCTTCAATGGGGGAATTGAAGGAAATTTCAGCGTGCAAACCTGATGGTATCCCCCATAACCTTAGGGACTGGTGTACATGCTCGTGTAAACCTCATGGTACCCCCCAATGGGTGGGGTTTCTTTTTTTGCGGACACATCTGGGGCTCGCGGTAGCAGAGCCCAGCAGGTGTCCGTGAAATAGTGAAATGTAACACTTCAAATTTGGTGTTGGGTTTACATGCATTTTTCATTGCAAAATAGGGGGTTTACTTGTTGGGGGGGGGACAAGAAGAAGAAGAAAGGGGTCATTGCTCGATCGCGAGCCATGACCCCAGTTTGGTTCCACTCCAAACAGGTTACGGAATCAGGTGAATAGTTGGGGGGGG
>SZWC01002636.1:80818-97564 GCA_023375785.1 Penium margaritaceum
GGGGGGGGGGGGGGGGGGTGGGGTGCTTATTCAAACTTCAGAAAAGGGCCACAATTCAGTGGGGGCATGAGACCAATTGAAACCGTAAAATAATGTACTTCTTTCTAGCTTGTTTTCTCATGCGTGATCATCATACCCCAACCTCAGAACAGTCAACTCCATCCGCCCCTATCCCGGAACAATAAGCCCCATCCACCTCTAACTCCAAAGATTGAGCCCCACCCACCCCTGTCCGGCAACAATAAGCCCTATCTGCGCACCTGTTTTCACCATACTCAAACAGAAATGCATGTTGCTGCATGAGCATGGTGAAAACAGGCATGCGGTGCTATATCGCGGTGCTTCATCGCGGCTGTCGCGATGGAGGTGGTAACATAATTCAAGGGTGGGGGAGGGGGAATTTGGACAATGAAAGTACCTACCAACGTCCGACGGTCAGGAATTCGCCACCTTACCCCCTCCCGCGGCAGCCCACACCCCCCACGGACCAAGTCCGATCCAATCAAGATCCTCACAACTCAAGGCCGCGATGAAACTTGTGGTCAGTGAGCTGCCAGGGTCGGGGGGGGGGGGGGGGGGGGGGGGGGGGGGGACTTCGCGNGAGATTCTGGCCGACGGGTGTGAGCCGAAATACGTGATTCTCCAAGTATGGGGAGACAGAAACTCCCAATTTTTTTTATGGGTTCAATTGGTACCATGTCCCCACTTTTGTAGATTAAATGAATCGTGCCCCGGGTCTGAGGTTTAAATGAACCGTTCCCCCGGTTTGAAACTTTATTTCCAGGATACTATGAATTTGTAGTTCCAACAACAGAATGCTGCCGCTTGGCTTGTTTTTTGTGAATTATGAAATGATTTGGTGTATGCCTCCACTATCCACTTGTTTCCCCTACCTTGTCAAAAAGCAACTAAGCAGGAGTCATCGCTCGCAATCAAGCGATGGCCTCTTTCTATTTTTTTTGTTCTTCTTTGCAATTAAACTCTCATGTTTGCAATGCAAATCGCGTTTCAACTTGAAACAAAATCTGGAGTTCAAACATCTATTCTTGCGTGGGCACCTGCTGGGCCCAGATGTCACGGGCCCCAGAGGTTCGCACATAAAATTAAAACCTTAACAAGTCAAACGTAATCACGGAAGGGGTTAGCTTGTGTTTGCACATAAAAATGGGGAGTTCGTATCCCTCGGAAAAAAAAAACAAAAGAGAGTTTTTACTCAACTGTAATGAAGCGAAAATGCCAATTTAATTTTGGACGAGATAGCTCGGATGCCGATGAAAGGCAATGTGTGGCTCTCACCCACCCAACAATGGGAAAAAGAACTCGAAAGCCCAACCCGAAATCATGCTCGCTTATGGCATGCGTTGACAAACGAGAAAGAAACACTGGTCATGGTCATCCGCCAAACGATGGTCAGGAACGAGAGGCGCTGATCGCATATCTTGCGAGCCGTCGATCGGCTGCTGCTAGATTGATGGCTTGCGAGGTCCACGATTAACGAATTTTTTCGCTCTTTGTCGATCGGTCGGGGTCCTCGATCCCGAGGGTGACTCTGGAAATCCCACCTGAAGCTTAGGGAAAACAAGAACAAAGCATCAAGTTCAGCTGTCAAACCTTCGTTTGAAGCAACAAACCTAAATCAAGCCTATCACGTACAATTATGGTTAATCCCCCCAATGTATTGGCGAATTGTATTGGGGAGGGTAGCTGAGGGGGAAGTGAGGTTATACACTACTGTATAGAAGAATATAACTCTCGTGCATATTTCGAACAAGTTGGAGAAAGTCCTCTAGTGAACTTTTTGTGTGGAATTTATGATACCCTCCCCGCTACATTCTTCTTGTCCACCCTCACAATTGTGGAGGGAGGGGGCACCTAATACTGAAATTGCCCCATTTGATGAACCATATGCATCAAGCCAACTGGCTTCTGCTTCAGTTTCTGCAATGCAAGATGCATTTGAGCTTTTCGTACCGTTGGATATGGAACATCAACAGAGTTGAACACTACGTATTCAACAATCACNAATGACCATAGTCTACATCAGGGTTTTCCATTGACCCCCCTCTGCTCCAAAAGACAGAAGTGTATCAGTGAAGTGTATCAGGGAGTGCAGCTGGGGACCATTGACATGACACACAAGTATACAGAAACTTAGAAAAATTCATACAAATTTCAAACAAGAAGAAAAATGTACACTAGTGTACTCTTTTGGGGTCGTCACGAGGCACTCCCTGCTAAATTATTCTAGTACACTCACGGTATAGGGGGGTGGGGGAGAGGGGGATCTGACTGCAACGTCAATTAGAAGCAAAAAATGGGTGAGCTTGGCTTCAAGCGCTGCAAGGCGGATCATAGCATGCACGCAAACAGCCAGGGCTCCACCAAATTGCTGTCCTCTACGTGGATGACTGCATCCTTATGTCGTCGGATGAGGGGGAGCTAAAGAACCTGAAGCAACAGTTTGGTGGCCGGTTCAAGATGACGGACATGGGGAAACTGGATGACTACCTAGGCATCGCCATCAAGAGGGACCGCAAAGCATGCCCGCTGGAGATGGGACAAGAAAAATGTGTTCAAGAGGTTCTCCGCCACAACAACATGGAGGAGTGTAACCCAATTGGCACGCCTATGACACTGACATGTGGGCTGAGCTCGAGCATGGGCCCCAGCACGGAGGACGAGAAGGAGGATTTTGCTGGAGTACCGTACCAGTCTGTAGTTGGCAGCATAATGTACGCCATGGTGGCAACGCGGCTTGATCTTGCCTTGCCGAGGGATAAGTGAGCCGCTATGTTGCTGATCTGGGGCTGCCACACTGGCAAGTGGTCAAGAGAATCCTTTGCTACTTGAAGGCAAAGAAACAGTTGCATCTTGTACTTGGAGAGGTAGCCCTGACTGACTCCCTCAAATTTGTTGGCTACTCCGATGCTAACTGGGCAGGCGATGTTGACAACCGCAAATCAACATAAGCCTATTTTTTGGTGCTCGATGGTGCAGTGGTGTCTTGGGAAAGCAGCAAGCAGGAATGTGTGGCGCTGTCAAGCACTGAGGCGGGGTATGTTACGCTCACAGAAGCCACAAAGGAGGCACTATGGTTGCGGCGATTGCTCAAGGAGATTGGGGTGCCACAAAAGAAGCCAAGAGCGCTACACATTGACAACATGAGTGCCATCAGCCTGACAAAGAACCCTGTGCTACACCCGAGGACCAAGCACATAGAGATCTGGCATCGCTTTGCACGTGACCATATTGTAAAGGGTGATGTGGTACTTGTGCACTGTGGCACAAAGCACATGCTTTCTGATGCCATGAAAAAGGCTCAATCCAAGGACATGCATGATGCTACTTGCATGGAGCTTGGGCTTTCCCAAGCCTCTTGAGTTGCAGGTTGAGCATGGAAAACTGCCATGGGTGGTGTGCAAGGAGGAGATTGTTAGAGTTGTGTTCCTCACCATGGCAGGAGTGACTCCAAAAAGGAACACCAAAAAGACAAGTGGCTTAGTGGTTAATGATGTCTACCTCTAGAGGCAAGGGCCCGGGTTCAAGTCCCGTAAGATGAATTTCTGCCCTGCCTCAAGGTAGGTAGAAAATAGGTGCCAGCAAGCTAGCTCAACCTCTAAAGGCGTCTAGAGGTGTCCTGGTCTTCTGGATACCTTCCCACCTACCAGAATCAAACTGAGGAATCTAGGGAGGGGCAGAAGCTTCTAGAGGAGGGAGGGGATGCCTTCCTAGGTGGGAAAAATGCAGCCTACCAAGGGACACACTAGAAGTTGTAGAATATTCTAGGAAGCTCCAAAGCGTAGATCAGTGGCTATAACATTTCACTACTTGTGAGCCTTGATCAAAATTTCATTCCCATTCAAATTAGGCTTACAATATTGCCACACTCTCGGACAAGCTTTCCGCTATCCTTGGAACCAGTTTCCTCCACAGTTTCAGTTTCTCTACAACGCACTTGGTGGTGTCAACCAACCACTGCTAGGGACCGTCAAGGGTGTACACTCACCCTCAGGCCAACAAAGTGAACCACAAGAGAAAGGTCAACCACAGTCGGGACTGCACCATGCAGATTTCCTGACAAAGGGCTATGGGATCACACTAACCATCTCCAAGACATTCACATCTTCCCCAACACACATGATTGACAACCTGGACAACGTCGCCGTGAAACTCTAAGAACCTCCTAGATTAGAAGCTGCGCAGATTGTGCAAAAGGAGACGCAACGCATCAAGAAGTATGTGGGAAGCCCAGGTTTTGGGCTATTGAGGTGGAAGTTGGAGCTGCACCTAAAGCATATGGGGCTGTCTGGGGTCATGTTGGGAACGGAAGTCATCAACAAGGCGACACCTGCGGCCGGGGAGAAGCAGGCTTTTGAAAAGAGGAACACTGGGGTACTCATGCTCCTGGTGTCCAGGACAGCCGAGTCGCATTGGGGCTACTTCCATGGCTACAAGCTAGTAGCTTAATCTTGGCAAAAAATTCTGTACCATCCACCAATCCAAGTCACTCGCAAACAAAATCTTCGTGATGAAGTGGCTCCTCACGGTAAGAATCAAGAAGGGAGATCATGTCATCTCCACCATACGATAGATTGATTTACTCATCTCATGATACAGTAACGCGGAGTGGAAGATATACACGCAGTTGCCGGCAATGGCGCTCCTCATGGCCCTATATGACAGTTGGGATCCACTCATCACCCTCCTTGGAGGATGTCCTAGTCACATAGTACATTTGCAATGAGGCATAGTGAAGGAGCTACGGGGAAGCCTCTTCACCCTCATTGATCCTCGTAGCCAAAACTCGTAGTGCCAGAAGCGGGGGAAAAGGAACTCGAAAGAATCAGTAAGAATGGTGCCAAGAATGGTGTGTGCCGCAACTGCGGCAAGGAGAGCCACTGGGCCCGTGCCTGGAGGAGGCAAAGGCCGGCGACAATAACACCAAAGGCAAGTCGCTCCTCAACAGCAACAAGAACTGCTTCCTCAAGAAGGCCAACAGGCGGTTCCTGGATTCTGCGGCTGATGAGCACATCTACGTGGAGAAGGTGGGATTTTCAACCTACTAGAAGTCCTTTAAGTGAATGGTGGTCGCAAACTACAAATTCGACCGGGCGGCAAGGAGTTGCACGTAATCCGTGACGTGCAGCACGTCCCCAGCCTTGCTGACATTTTGCATTTATGGTTAGTCACCCCTAAATATACACTCTCCATACATTGTGCATGTCAAATGTATGCCTCTGGAAGTTTCACGGTACCTTCGTGGAAGTTATGGCACAGTTTAACTTTCAATGTTTGATCATAGTTATAAGAGTGTATTTGTATGCTTAAACACTCGAAGGTTCTTGGAAGGATTGAAAATAAACTTTTACCACCAAATGAAAAACTATGGTGGTGTTTCTCTCACTGGTGGTCTCCCTATACCCAGTCCACCATCGTCCGAGCCTGAGGTCACCCTCCCCATGGAGCGGCGACCGAAGGACTTTGAGATACCTCCACCCCATTACGATAGCGGCAAGGGATTCGATTGCTGAGAGACTTTGTTTCATGTGTGGGCTGACTCTGAGGGCATCTGGCCTTGCTACCACAGCCCGTACCAGAATCGTGATGCTCACCAGGTCCACAAAACAGTGAGAGCAATTCACGTTCTTCTCTACGCCATGCAGCGGGAGACTGTGGTCGACTTCTGGCCCTTTTTGGGTGAGACTAGGACCGGGAGTGGAGCAGATCCGCGCCAGGGCCGGGAGTTTCCCCTGACACTACTCGTTGAGGAGATCCATGCTATGAGGGCCGCCTGACTACGTGAGTTTCACTCTCTCCGTCATGGTCCCACCGCAGCTTGCAACTGACTACTGGAGGCGAGTGATGCGCCTTTACACGCGCCTTGAGACCGGTGGCGGGACGCAATGGTGGGTATTTGACACCATCATGATGGGGGCGCACTTGGACCACAAAAAGCTCTTTACGGGCTTTGATCGTGTGGCTCTCTCTGAGTTCTCAGAGTCACTCCAGCTGCTTCCTTGGGCCCATCGCTACTTCCTCCAGGCCACATTGGCTCATGAGGCTGCTATCGTCCATTAGTAGAGTCCACTTGTAGCAGCAGTAATTGCAACCCCTCATACGCCTTTGTCCCAGCTCACCAGTCCCACCTCCACCGCTTCCTCCTCCTCCTCTACCCCTAGCGGCCACACTCAAGGCGTTGTAGCGGCCATACATAGGAAGAAGGGTAAGAAACGACATGGGAAGGGACAATAGCAGCAACATCCGGTGCGTAGTGGCAATGGACGTTCTATCCAATGATACAACTATCGAGGCACTCACCACTACATAAAGTGTGAGGAGCCCCTTGTCTGGACTCGGATCATGCGCAACCTTCAGGCGGTGCACATGCAGCAGATTTCCTCAAGTGACACATGGCAGAGGTGCGCAGCAACCACAATTGCAGTAGACGCGTCTGTTTCAAAAGGCGGCAGTAGTAATATGGAGCCTCGGGATCGCATGATTGCGAAGCTTCGTCAATTGCTGGCGCTTTGTACTTAGAGAGGTGTGAGTGTGTTGTCATAGCCGAGTGGTCCAACGACAGCTTATCTTACTATGTCTGTTTTCCGTTATGATTTTTGTGGTGGAGCTCAGCTGGCTTGCGATGAGGATGGACCTGACAGTACCGACTGGCTTGACGAGTCACAAGTCTGTGCTATTTGTCTTTGTCCTGAGTCGTCTGCTGAGAGTCCTCCAGAGGCAGAGTGTTCAATGGCATGTTGTTTAGTGTCGACAACTGGTCGTGAGCCGGGTGGCACCTGGATCGTTGACTCTGGTGCCACCCATCACATGACCTGTCGTCGTAGTGACTTTGTTGTGCTAGGTCCCATTGCGTCTGTTCGGTCCGTTTGCACAGGATCTGACCAATCGTTGCCTATGCAAGGAGTTGGGATTGTGCGGTTTGATGGTCCGTCTTGCCCCTTTTATATTTCTGATGTGCTCTTTGTCCTGGTCTTGAACTCAGCCTTCTCTCTATTCGTGCATGCACCAGGATGGGCCTTACTATTGAGCACTCTGCTGACTCTGCCACAATGGCTACTCTTGACACACGTGCCATTGTGCTTCATTCATCTATTGTTGATGACCTCTATCATGTGTCTCGTTGCATTTCCTCTGTTTCTCCCCCTCCCTCTTCTCCACGTGTGTTTGTCACTGGTGTTCTCTCCCGTGAGCACCATCGCTTGTTCCATCATTGCCTCTGCCATGTGAGCTCGGACATTGTGTCTAAGCTCATTCAAACTCAGCCAGCCCTCCGTCTTGACGCAACTTCCTTTGAGAAGACGTCCTAGACCGATAGTCTTTTCTACGCCCAGGGTAAGATGCATCGCTACTCTTACGCTGACTCCTCCTATTGGACACTACGTCCACTAGAGTTGGTCCGCTTGGATCTTCTCGGTCCTCTCCCAGCTGAGTCCCTCTCTGATCAGGGTCAATATGCTCTCACCCTGACCGATGACTTCACTCGGATGTGGTGGGTATGTAGCCTCCGCCAAAAGAGCAACACCGTGCTGGCGATCTGCCTGTGGCCCTGTGGCTTGTGATGGCTGAGTGTCAGTCGCATCACACCTTGCACACGTTCTGCTTGGATCGTTGTGGCGAGTTCTTAGGCGATATGGATGCCTACTTTTCTGAGAACGGTTTCTTTCACCAGCTTTCCTCCCCTGCTACACCATAACAGAACAGTGTGTCTGAGCGTTGGAACCGCACCATGGAGGATGTGATTCGCGCTACGCGGTCTAACTGCGGTCTTGTGGAGGTCTTTACCTTTGAAAGCTTCTCCTACATGACGTGGGTCTGGAACCACTTGCCGCATGGTCCACTACGAGACCATGTCACGCCGTACAAGTTGTGGTTTGGCCATCGTGCTAATCTCTGTCTCGCCTACGTTTGGGGGTACATGGAGGACCAGTAGGGGTCCAAGGTCTCACCTTGCAGACGCATGTGTACCTTCCTCAGCATCTCCCCGTGATCAAAGGTCAAGCGCTTTTTGGACCCTGCTCATCATCGCATTTTCGAGTCTCGAGATGCTCTCTCCTTTGAGGCTCTCACCTACCGTGACTTGTCCAGCATTTTTTCGCTGGCCGCCGACCACGTTTCTACTTGTGTGGCCTCCCGACGGATGGGGGAGTCTAGTTCTGTGGATGGGTCCGTCCGGACCTCCTCACCTACGGTCCAGTCTCTGTCTGCTGACGATCCTGCCATCGTGGTTGTGGGTCGAGTAGCCTCATCCGTCACCTCTGGCACACCTGATTCCTTGCCGGTGTCAGACCCTTCTGGCACACCTGATCCCGTGCAAGTGTCGTTCCCCTCTAACACACCTGATCACGTGCGGGTGTCAGACCCCTCGGGCACATCTGATCCCTTGCTAGTGCCTGTCCCCTCTGGCACACCTGATCCCGTACGAGCATCAGTCCCCTCGGACACACCCGATCCCGTGCCAGCAACAGTCCCCTCCGTCACAACCACTCCTGTGTATTCACCTATTTCACCTGCGGCTATAACATACCCAGCTGCTCGATGATTGCGATACTAAATATTTTTGTTGTAGTTGAAATTCGTCGAATTTGGTCTTCACGTCGAATTCAAGGGACTACTAAATCATCATAAAACCTGGTTCGATGAATTCTATGGTCTAACTCATATTTTACCCCTTTTTGGGGCTGGGTGGCACTGTTGCTTTGTTTGGGTGTGAAAAAAGCAGGAAAAAACACTTAGACGCTCCAAGAAAAAAAATTAGGACTTCATACACTCTTACGTTTAAGTTGCGAACATTTGGAAAGTCAAACAGTCAAGCATGGATCCAGAATGTGGGAAAACCCATTTTCTTCGCACTCAAAAGGACATTCGTAACTCACATTTCAAAACCTACTCTACGACATCCTCCTCATTGCATGGCTTGTCATGGAACAGCAGCTTGCCGGCGTATGGGACAGCATCACGCCTGAATGCCAGATCGAAAACACGAGTGAAACCCGAGCGTGCCCATGCATTCTTGACCATGGGCTCCACCTCACGGATGTATTCCCATGCATCCATAAACCATGAGCATGCCTTGTCCTTGAGGCCTTTCATTCCAGTGTGCATCTTCCCCCCCCCCTCACGACTACGCTCTGTACCCCACATCAAAAAACGTTCTTCCAGTTTGTTCTTGAACGGGTGAATGATGCCCACGTCAGCAGGCTGCGTTTTCGATGTGCATCCTGCAAGAATGTATGCTGTGTGGATGAACTTGAAGTTTTCCTGTAGCCACAGCTAAAAAGAAGCGGACGCATGCGGATGCCAGGTGTCGAGCACGAGCGGCAGGTCCACCTCGCCTTCGCGGACCCCCAGCGCCGCACACGTCCACTTGTGGTACGGGTGGACGATGGTGAGGATCCACTCTTTTGTCGTGTCAACATTGGCCCAATGGGAGGGCGTGCACGTGAGGTTCCAGCCGGTGTCAAGGAGGTCCTGAGCGTGGACTCCACGTGGAAGACAGCGAGAGGTCTTCCCACCAAAAATCAGCTGCATCGACAGGAGTTCACCAGTCATGGACGAGGTTACAAGCGCGGTTATGGCACGTTTGTCCTTGAGGCCCACGATCTGGATGTCCTCGGACCCCGTAGGCACATACATGTGACCTGCTAAGGGAAGAAGCTGGATGTCAGTGTGATCCCCATTCAGCACCATGAACGGCTTGATGTCGTACATGTTCACCATGCATGCTGCACGTTGATGGAAAGTCAAGATCCTGATTTCGTAGTCACTGGTACTTTCTGCGCAGCAGTAGTTCCGCTACGCCATGTCCATCCCAGCTTTCTCTTTATAAAACAACGGACCCATACCTTCGAGCTCATCTGGAGCGTGGCGAGCAATGACCCCACGAGTTTCGCGGCGGATGATCATTGAGTTCAGGGCGTGTCCAGCAGACCGAGCATCCTGGAGTGTCAATTTAATCTCATCAACGTGCGCAGGGTATTTGTCAAGGCAAGCACTTTTACTCTTGCACCCACATTTCCGCTTTTTCTCTCCGATAGGCGCAGACGGAGCACAAACGATAGAAGCAAGTACCGCACCCTCATACTGCTTTTTCACTACTTTTGTACCATCCACAAACCATCCTGCAACTGTGCTAGGTGCAGGTCTGTCATGCACTGAATAACCATCTAGAGTCCTAAACGTTTTTCTAAGATGCATGACAGCGGCGTACACCGTTGGATGAGTCTTGTACGCCTTGAAATTTTTCTTGAAATGTCCGCTACGGAACCAGTCGCAGTAGCGGCCCCGCTTCTTCGAAGTTGCAGATGATGCAGCTTAGGTGGATGTCGTTGACTCGGAGAGCTGCATCGCTAGGCAGTCCGTGTCGGTCGAGTCATCTAACGACTGCTCCTCCGTCCCACTTGACGTTCCGGACTCCGCCGATGACGCTGACAGGCTGCTCGAAAGGATGTGCACTATGGGCAGCTTCGGGGAACCAATGGAAAGCGACCCTGTGCGCTATCTCTTGCGAGGAGGAGATGAGGAGGGCGGGAATACATTATCGGGAGCCGTGCCCTCGTCGACGTTGAAGTGCGGAGGAGGGGGTGTAGAGTCCACGCACGCTTTACCCTTCTCTACCGCTATAAAACGACACGCACGAGGGGGAGAGAGGGAAGAAGCAACTCGTGGAGCAACAGCAGATGGCGTGCTTGCTCTGGGTGCGTAGTTTGTGAACTTCAGGGGGGGACACGGCATCAATGTGGAGTTGCACGCCTTGTCCTTGTACACCGAAGCAGCAGGTAGAGACATCTGAGACTCCACGTACGTGCCGACGAAGTCTTCGTGCATGCGCGGAGCCTCCGTGTTGTCGAACGTCAGCTTCGTATGCTTCCGCAGACGTCCAACAGGACATCTCGTTGGCACGGGGCGTGGAGGAGCACCCTGACGAGCAGCCTCGTGCAGACGGCGAGTCCTCACGTCGGCGGACACCTTCTTCAGAAAACGGTCCATGGTGGCTGAGGGAAGGACGACTTGTGTAGAGGTAGAGAATGACGTGTGGAGCTGCTCTTGCCACGTCCTTCATGTCTTTATGAAGACAGGACGGCCTAAGGCATGGGCAGCTCCACACTTAGTGCAACAGTGTTGCATCCGTCGTCGCGCTGACGACCATTGCACAAAATAATTCTTTTTTGGACTCGATGCATTCGCACGCAATCGCTAACGGTCGCACGACATTGAAAGTAACAGACACGACGAAATTTACCTCGACCTGTCGTCGAAATTAAAGGACCATGCATAAGCTGATCAACCAATTTAACAAAACACGAATATAATAAAATTCTGGTTGAAGTTAATGATTCCTGAATTCATTTAAAACAAACCGTGGTCAAAATCAATGAGCCGTAGGGTAGCAGCCTTCTCCGCAGCCTGAGGTGAGTACCTCTGCATGGGGCTACTCCCGCGAGCCCAGTGGTCGTCTCCGGCAACTGGCCTTTAGGGCTTAGGAGACTGGTGACTTAGCGTCTAGACGCCCAACTCGTACTATTCAGAGTGGCGAGCCTGGCACGAACGCCCTTGACCTAAGTGTCTAGGCAAACAACACTGAGGTGCATCCGGCATGTCCTGTCCGCCACGAGTTGGTCTCCCAAGAGTTCTTGGTCGCTTGCGAAGCCGTAGTTGACCTTGTCAAACCGAGTCAAGAGGCATGTGTCTTAGCCACCCAGAGCTCTTCCTCGACGACGCCTGATCCAGGCACGTTGAAGGAAGCACTCTCACCTTAAGATGCATACTTGTGGCGTGCTCCTTGTGAGGATTAGCTGAGAGCCATCCATGAGCACAGGGTCTATGAGCTTGTTGACCTCCAGCCTGGGCGGAAGGCTGTACAGGCCAAGTGGGTCTTTCGCAAGAAGGTAAAGCGTAATTGCACACTAGATTCCTACAAGGCTCGCTTGATGGCCAAGGGATTCTCGCAGGGTGAGGGTGTAGATTTCACTGACACCTTCATACACGTTGGCCGTACGACCACCGCTCGTGCTCTGTTCAGGGTTGTTGCTCACCACGTCTGGGAGCTCCACCAGATGGATGTGAATAACGTGTTCCTCCACGGCACCTTAGAGGAGGAGATCTACATGGTTCAGCCACCTGGGTTCGAGGTCGGTGACAAGGTCTGGCGCTTGCGCAAGGCCTTGTAAGGCCTGAAACAATCACCCGGGTGATGGAACTTGGAGATCACCGGCACACTGACACGTGCCGGTTACGTGCAGAGTGACGTGGACCCATCCCTCTTTCTGAGACGAACAACCGAGAGCCTCACCGCCATCCTGGTCTACGTGGACGACCTCCTGATTGCGTCTCCTTTGATGGAGGCCGTGAAGGAGGCCAAGGCATTCCTTCAGACTGCCTACAAGATGAAGGACCTTGGTCCTACAGTTGTGTTTCTTGAGATGGAGATCGTGCACTATCGTCAGCGACGAACACTCTTGTTGCATCAAGCACGTTACGCCCGTGTTGTGCGGGAGCGCTTTGATGACCTCCTTGGTGTAGTTCCCACAGCCTCCACCCCCATCACACCTGAAGGGTAGGATGCTCTGAAGGTGGATGATCCAGCAAAGTTAGGGGAGACACTGGACGTGACCCCGTACTTGAACCTGATTGGCTCTTTGATGTAATTAGCCACTACCACACGACCCGACATTGTCTTCTCCATCAACCTCCTTACACGGTTCTTATAGTTTCCTTGAGCGAGCGAGTGGTGGGGTACGTAGTGTCCACAGCATACCTCGGACTCTTCTTTTGATGGAAGTGTTCGGTGGTAGTCGACGGCTACACAGATAGTAACTGGGCGTGGAGTCCTGATGGGTGCAGTCGGATAGGCTACGTGTTCCTGCTTTACGGTACCACTATGTTGTGGCGTAGCGGCAAGCAGGGTTGTATTGCACGTAGCTCATCAGAGGCTGAGGATGTTGCTCTAGGGACTGGGGCTACAGAGGCGGTGTGGCTACAACGTCTGTTTTGTGAGTTGCGTCACTCGGTGTCTTGCGTCATTCTGCGTTGTCACATCCAGAGTGCTCTTGCCATTGTAGAGAACTCTGGTGTGTTTCAACCGTGCACGAAGCATATTACTATTGAGCATCACTTTGTGCGTGATCTTGTGGAGCGAGAGGTGTTCTCCGTCATCTGGGTCAGCACGGACATGCAGCGGGCAGATTTCTTCACCAAGGCACTTGCACACGGAAAGTTCAGGTGGCCAGTCGTTCAGTCGGGCTTCGCTCCTTGCCTGAGAGTGGCCGAGAGTAGGGTGTTTGAGCATGAACTGCTGAGCATCTTGTTGCACACCTGTGTCAATTTTGCACGTGTATGGACATGCGTACCATCGGGTCATGGAGGAGTGTTGCGATGTGAGCCATCCCCGTCTGTTTGTACAGCTTACTGTGACTACTCGGCTTTGTCCATGCTCGTGCAGATCCTTGATGCGGACGCAGCTGTCGCCGGAGCACTGACGAGTGGTGGCTCCTCCCACCAGCACCTGCCACGACGTCCTGGGTGCTTGCCCGGGTGCTATGTTTTTTTTCTACGGTCGCTAGAGTTTTCTCGGTGGACTAGCTCTCGAGCCCGATTTGCATGTTTTGCATTGTCTGTCAACCAATCGATCCCGGACTTGTGCGTGTGACCAGTCGTAGCGTCTCGCTCGGGATCCTACATCTCTAGGCGTTGACGATGTTGTGTTTGGATACCTGTGCGCAAAGTTATGGTCAAAACAGTGGTTTTGGGCCGATTCTAGGACAAACTGACACTATCGCGTGCGTCACCCGCCGTGTGCTGCGGCAGCTATTTATGTTGTGTGCTTGTCAGTTTTCATTTCTTTCTGCATCACTAAGCTATTGGAGCTTATGAGAATTTGCGCGTCTCCCTAGCCTAACTCTTGTTATTTCTTTTACCTGCTTGCTTGCTAGTGCGCAAATTGACTGGACAGTGTCGCCACGTCAGCAGCAGCATGGTTAGGAAGCTTCCTAGTAGTTTCTCACCTGGATGATGCTTTGATGGTTTCATACTGTTTGGCAGAGTGTTGCCATCAGGATAGGGTAGCCTGGGTTTAACCCTTTAGGCAGAATGCTGCCGGATATTGACTGGCAGTAGAAGGAGAAAATAGTTCAAGAGAGCTTAGGTCAATCAACGCCGTGGGAAAAATCCCATGGTCAAATGTGAGCTCCCGTCTCACCCGACTGCGGGGGAGCAAGACACGCTCGCTCCTCTCGTCGTTCACTAGACTCTCTTGTCACTGTCGTTTTACCCAAGTGAAGCGTATCCATGGCTGCCTCTTGAGCTCCCCGTCTACTCCTCACCTCCTTGGCGTGTTCCCCCGTTCTCCTAGCATGTCCTACTGTGGGGTCGTCGGATGAAGGTGGCCTGGACATCACAGGGGTAGCGGCTGAGCAAGCAGAGGAAGGTGTACAACTGGCAGAGGAGCCCATATGAGCCATACGGACTGTCTAAACGCTGCACATGCATCTTCCCCTAGTCAAGAGGTAGATCCGTGTGGTTTTTGTATCGGTCTGCTCCCCCTCAGTTGTAGCACAGGACTTGTCTCCCACTGTGACTCAAAGCACTAGATCCAATCCCTCGCCCCCTTGTCACCTGCCTTCCACTTCCTCTCCTTCCCATGTGCTGCCGCAGCAGTGGCCTGGGAGGCAAAGGATTTGGTCAAGAGCACAACAACAGCAGCTGCAACAGTGGCATGACGCTTGTGGATGCGCGCTACCTTCATAGCACCAGTATGCTGCAGCAAGATGTCATGGGTCCACGGAAGCACGGTGAGCAAGGAAGACATCTTCTACTGCTGTGATTTGCACAAGTCAAAAGCCCTACATTCACGATGAAGCTTAGCAGCCAGTTCCCATGTTCTGCACCACTTCCGAGTGCTCCTCCTTGAGTGGCAATGAAAATCAGCCAGAGGCTTGCAGTGTGGCTGTAACGTGTTCCCAGTCCCCCCCATGCATGGCTTGCAAATGTCTATCGTCATCCTGTTCAGGATTGCCATCAGAGGTCTACGCTTGGTGTGTGCAGGGCCACACTAGAGGTCCATCATGGTCTTGCGCAAAGTGCCCATAGAGATGTAGAATCGGTGTATGCAGGGCCGCCACAGGGGCCTACAGCAGTCATTCACATGGCCGCAATAAAGTTATGCTCGGTGGATTAAAGGATGCCTCCACTGTGGGTGCAGTGCGAGCAGGCTGAGAAATTTGTATGCTGCAAAAATGTTCCTTGTGCTTTGCGCTAGCTGCAGCAAATAGCACAACGATGATGCCATCATCGGCGGCGGGAGTAGCACCAAAGGTGGCGACGTTTGCTGCCACAGGCAATGCAGTGGCTGTGACAGGGACGACAATGACAACGATGATGACTAGAGGTAGTTGTGCAACAGCTGGCCTTCAGTTTCCGCGAGGTATGGCCAGCACAACCATGGTGGGCTTCAGGACAGTTGGAGAGGACAGTGCCATACAAACGGAGGTGAAATGCTGGTGTGAGTGAAAAGCAACCTGGGGAAATATGATGAGTTGCACACACCTGCTGCACAATGCGTCAATTCTGCCGTTCTTTGCAGTGATGCTGCGTTATTTCCATGGCGAATCATGGTCATGTCTAAGGTTCGTCAAACGAGACTTTGGAGTCGCACTTATGTAGTTAAATATCCCGGTCCTTGCGCGACGAGAGTTTAGACTCTCGCGGCTCCAAGGCGGCACGAGAGTGGGCCCTCTGGACTGAACAAGCAATTTCAAGGAAATGCAGGACAAGGGCCCACCTCTGGTGGGTGAAAATCGGATTTATAGCGGAAATATAACGCGTTGTACTGTGGTGGAACTACTGCAACTTCCATTCATGTTTGCATTGCTCATTTTTTTGGTATGAGAATGTTACAAATTTTAAGAGCATGATGTACGACAGTCTTACGGCTGAACTGATGGGAAAAGAACCGACTTGAGCACGGAAAATGCGGAAACCGTGCACTTTAAGAAGATTTTTTGTGCATTTGTTGGGAAAGAAAGTACATGCAGCAGTTGCGAAGTAAGGTACTGCGTGTACATGATGTGGCAGTTGAATTTGTTGGTGTATGGGCTTTGAGCTATCATGTAGCCTTGTCTCCTAGTTTGAACTGATGGTTCTCCAGTGGCTACATTACTTCTTCTGTGACATGAATGGTGCATTCTAGCAGCTCAGTTTACCCATATGTGTCTAGTAGAGTTTTCTCGGTGGTCGAGACCCGGGCATTTGGTGGTTTGTGCCAGTGCTCCGGGAGACCCACAAAGATTGACTGCATATTGCCTCTGACAGGTTGTACACTCTCTCTGTGGTCGAGACCCGGGTACACGGTGGTTTGTGCCGGTACCTCGGGAGACCCTGCACTGATTGGTCTAGTCTTAGGGACCTCTTTGACAGACATGTGTAGTCTGCGTGTGGCTGAGACCCGGACGCCCGGTTACATGTTCCGGCGTCTCGGGAGGCCTAAACTTGCCTAGCTTGGCTAGACCGTGATGCTAGTGTGTCACCGTATATTCTGGTTGTGTTTGGGGTATATTTGATATTTTCCTGTCGGTCGAGACCCGGGCACACGGTTGACTGTTCCGGTGCCTCGGGAGACCTCCAGTTTGTGGTTTCATGTTCTGGGACATGTGTACTCCCCGTCCGTGCCTTTTGGTGCGGCGGGGATGACGGGGCCTGGTGGGCTAGCCGCCAGTCCCCAGTACAAAAGCTCAG
>SZWC01002636.1:118341-135767 GCA_023375785.1 Penium margaritaceum
AGGGGGGTGGGGTAAGGGGGAAGAAAGATGGGGAGGGAAGGAGGAGGAAGGGTAGAGGGAGGTGGGAGGTGGGGGGGGAGGGAGGAGGGAGGAGGGAGGGGAGATGGGGACAAAGGGGAGAGGGAGCGTGGCGGAAGGGGGAGGGGGAGGGGGAGGGGGATGAGGGAAAGAATTGGTTGATGCATGAGATGAAGTTGCACAATAGGTTGTGGTTCCGAAAGAGATTTATGTGCTTGTGTTGAAGAAAAAGGGTTCAGAATGACACAGGAGATGTAAGCTGTGACATGAGCTTGAAGTCATGATGCACAAAGTCATGGAAAGACTGTTTTTTGTCGCCTCACACTCTTAACTGAAGCATATCGATTGTTGTTATTGACTAGAACCTAATTTGGCTCCAGAACTGCAGTCAGAAGTGAGAAATGATTTCCTTGTCAGTACGAATGAAGTTTGGTGTGAGACCCCTCCCCCACTAACCTAGGCCCTCACCTCTATGAAATTTGTTCAACTCACTTTACTAGCCAAGCTAAACTGCAGTGACTGGTGAAGTGTCCCCAATCTGCACCACATTTTAGAGGAATGCCACGACTTCTACTTTAAATGAGGCGTGCCATGGTTTGCAACTTTAGCAACAGGATTTCTCGATCTCAAAACTAAATGAACGCCGCCCCCGGTCAAGGATTTCATGTGTAATCGAACTCAGTTAGTAGTCACATTGGGTGGACTAGGGGCAACTTTGTACTATTATTTACAATTTCATGGTATTCAACAACATTTTCATTTTTACATTTACAATGTGTTGGTCGACCTCTAGAAATGTGTGGTCTTTCTGTTAGAGTATGACAAATGAATAGAAGGCATTTGTCTTTGGTTCATTGAGGTTACGAGTGTTGTACAAAAGGGGACGTTCATTTTTGTTCATTTCCATTGTGTATTCTTCTCTTACGTCAAGGAGAACGTAGGTTTCTTAGGGATGAGGTGAAGGACAAAAGATTATTCAAATATTTGGGATGACTGGGTAATTTATATTAAGGAGTAAGTGTAATTCAATGACAAGTTTCAAGTGAGTTGAGCATGTAAATACAATATCAAGAATGAAAATGAAGCGTATGTCAGGTCATCAATGTTTGGAACAGAGCGACGCGTGCGAGGTTGCTCCGTGAGTGGCTGCTTCAAGAAGCTCCGCCGAGAAGTCGGGGGGCTTTCAGATAATCGAGGCGCTTCTTTACAAAAGCCTAGCATTGTCGAGAAGTCGACCGAGCAATATTGAAACAATGATATAGTTTGCGATACTTCTGTTGGCCTTTCTGGAAGGTGGTCGAAGTTGTTTGAAAATTCAAGATGGGAACACTAGAGGTCGGGGCAGTGGGCCAAAATGCCCTTGGCCGAACGGCGTCAAAACCCAGAGGTCGACACGTAGTGGGCCACGAATGTAATGACAAAAATGTCCATTGGCGGACTTTAGGGACTTGTGTACGTTAGGGGCGTAACACTCCCCCCCTTTTAGGCTCAAATTCTCGGAAAAATAACAGACGAAGGCTGGTGACGACTCTTTTGTCGTGTCAACATTGGCCCAATGGGAGGGCGTGCACGTGAGGTTCCAGCCACCGTCAAGGAGGGCCTGAGCGTGGACTCCACGTGGAAGACAGCGAGATGTCTTCCCACCAAAAATCAGCTGCATCGGCAGGAGTTCACCAGTCATGGACGAGGTTACAAGCGCGATTATGGCACGTTTGTCCTCGAGGCCCACGATCTGGATGTCCTCGGACCCCGTAGGCGCATACGTGTGACCCGCTGAGGGAAGAAGCTGGATTTCAGTGTGATCCCCATTTAGCACCATGAACGGCTTGATGTCGTACATGTTCACCATGCATGCTACACGTTGATGGAAAGTCAGGATCCTGATTTCGTAGTCACTGGTACTTTCTGTGCAGCAGTAGTTCCGCTACACCATGTCCATCCCAGCTTTCTCTTTATAAAACAACGGACCCATACGTTCGAGCTCATCTGGGGCGTGGCGAGCAATGACCCCACGAATTTCACGGCGGATGATCGTTGAGTTCAGGGCGTGTCCAGCAGACCGAGCACGAACGATAGAAGCAAGTACCACACCCTCATACCGCTTTTTCACTACTATTGTACCATCCACAAACCATCCTGCGACTGTGCTAGGTGCAGGTCTGTCATACACTGAATAACCATCTAGAATCCTAAAAGGTTTTCTAAGATGCATGACAGCGGCGTACACCGTCGGATGAGTCTTGTACGCCTTGAAAATTTTCTTGAAATGTTCGCTACCAAACCAGTCGCACTAGCGGCCCCGCTTCTTCGAAGTTGAAGATGATGCAGCTTAGGTGGATGTCGTTCACTCGGAGAGCTGCATCGCTAGGCAGTCCGTGTCGGTCGAGTCGTCTAACGACTGCTCCTCCGTCCCATTTGACGTTCCGGACTCCGCCGATGACGCTGACGGGTTGCTCGAAAGGATGTGCACTATGGGCAGCTTTGGGGAACCAATGGAAAGCGACCCTGTGCGCTACCTCTTGCGAGGAGGAGATGAGGAGGGCGGGACTACATTATCGGGAGCCGTGTCCTCGTCGACGTTGAAGTGCGGAGGAGGGGGTGTAGAGTCCACGCACGCTTTACCCTTCTCTACCGCTGTAAAACGACATGCACGAGGGGGAGAGAGGGAAGAAGCAACTCGTGGAGCAACAGCAGATGACATGCTTGCTCTGGGCGCGTAGTTTGTTAAATTCAGGGGGGAACACGGCATCAACGTGGAGTTGCACGCCTTGTCCTTGTCCACTGAAGCAGCAGGTAGAGACAGCTGAGACTCCACGTACGTGCCGACAAAGTCTTCGTGCATGCGTAGAGCCTCCGTGTTGTCGAACGTCAGCTTTGTATGCTTCCGCAGACGTCCAACAGGACATCTCGTTGGCACGGGGCGTGGAGGAGGACCCTGACGAGCAGCCTTGTGCAGACGGCGAGTCCTCACGTCGGCGGACACCTTCTTCAGAAAACGGTCCATGGTGGCTGAGGGAAGGACGACTTGTGTAGAGGTAGAGAATGACGTGTGGAGCTGCTCTTGCCACGTCCTTCATGTATTTATGAAGACAGGACGGCCTAAGGCATGGGCAGCTCCACACTTAGTGCAACGGTGTTGCATCCGTCGTCGCGCTGACGACCATTGCACAAAATAATCCTTTTTTTGGACTCGATGCGTTCGCACGCAATCGCTAACGGTCGCACGACATTGAAATTAACGGACACGACGAAATTTACCTCGACGTGTAGTCGAAATTAAAGGACCATGCATAAGCTGATCAACCAAATTTAACAAAACACGAATATGATAAAATTCTGGTTGAAATTAATGATTCCTAAATTCATTTAAAAAAACCGTGGTCGAAATCAATGAGCAGTAGGATAGCAGCCTTCTCCGCAGCCTGAGGTGAGTACCTCTGCATCGGGCTACTCCCGCGAGCCCGGTGGCCATCTCTGGCAACTGGCCTGTAGGGCTTAGGAGACTGGTGACTTAGCGCCTAGACGCCCGACTCGTACTATTCAGAGTGGCGAGCCTGGCACGAAGGCCCTTGGCCTAAGTGTCTAGGCAAACAACACTGAGGTGCATCCGGCATGTCCTGTCGGCCACGAGTTGGTCTCCCAAGAGTTCTTGGTCGCTTGCGAAGCCGTAGTTGACCTTGTCAAACCGAGTCAAGAGGCATGTGTCTTAGCCACCCAGAGCTCTTCCTCGACGACGCCTGATCCAGGCACGTTGAAAGAAGCACTCTCACCTTAAGATGTATACTTGTGGCATGCTGCTTGTGAGGATTAGCTGAGAGCCATCCGTGAGTACAGGGTCTATGAGCTTGTTGACCTCCAGCCTGGGCGGAAGGCTGTACAGGCCAAGTGGTTCTTTCGCAAGAAGGTGAAGCGTAATTGCACACTAGATTGCTACAAGGCTCGCTTGATGGCCGACGGATTCTCGCAGGTTGAGAGTGTAGATTTCACTGACACCTTCATACCCGTTGGCCATACGACCACCACTCTCGCTCTGTTCAGGGTTGTTGCTCACCACGTCTGGGAGCTCCACCAGATGGATGTGAATAATGTGTTCCTCCACGGCACCTTAGAGGAGGAGATCTATATGGTTCAGCCAACTGGGTTCGAGGTCGGTGACAAGGTCTGGCGCTTGCGCAAGGCCTTGTAAGGCCTGAAACAATCACCCAGGTGCTGGAAATTAGAGATCACCGGCACACTGACACGTGTCGGTTACGTGCAGAGTGACGTGGACCCATCCCTCTTTCTCAGATGAACAGCAGAGAGCCTCACCGCCATCCTAGTCTACGTGGACGACCTCCTGATTGCGTCTCCTTTGATGGAGGCTGTGAAGGAGGCCAAGGCATTCCTTCAGACTGCCTACAAGATGAAGGACCTTGGTCCTGTAGTTGTGTTTCTTGGGATGGAGATCGTGCATTACCGTCAGCAATGAAGACTCTTGTTGCATCAAGCACGTTACGCACGTGTTGTGCGGGAGCGCTTTGATGACCTCCTTGGTGTATTTCCCACAGCCTCCACCCCCATCACACCTGAAGGGTAGGATGCTCTAAAGGTGGATGATCCAGCAAAGTTGGGGGAGACAATGCACGTGACCCTGTACTTGCACCTGATTGGCTCTTTGATGTAATTGGCCACTACCACATGACCCGACATTGTCTTCGCCATCAACCTCCTTACACGGTTCTTATAGTTTCCTTGAGCGAGCGAGTGGTGGGGTACGTGGTGTCCACAGCATACCTTGGACTCTTCTTTTGATGGAAGTGTTCGGTGGTAGTCGACGGCTACACAGATAGTAACTGGGCGTGGAGTCCTAATGGGTGCAGTCGGATAGGCTACGTGTTCCTGCTTTACGGTACCACTATGTTGTGGCGTAGCGGCAAGCAGGGTTGTATTGCACGTAGCTCATCAGAGGCTGAGGATGTTGCTCTAGGGAATGGGGCTACAGAGGCGGTGTGGCTACAACGTCTGTTTTGTGAGTTGCGTCACTCAGTGTCTTGCGTCATTCTGCGTTGTGACAACCAGAGTGCTCTTGCCATTGTAGAGAACTCTGGTGTGTTTCAACCGCGCACGAAGCATATTACTATTGAGCATCACTTTGTGCGTGATCTTGTGGAGCGAGAGGTGTTCTCCGTCATCTGGGTCAGCACGGACATGCAGCGGGCAGATTTCTTCACCAAGGCACTTACACGCGGAAAGTTCAGGTGGCCAGTCGTTCAGTCGGGCTTCGCTCCTTGCCTGAGAGTGGCCGAGAGTGGGGTGTTTTAGCATGAACTGCTGAGCATCTTGTTGCACACCTGTGTCAGTTTTGCACGTGTATGGACATGCGTACCATCGGGTCATGGAGGAGTGTTGCGATGTGAGCCATCCCCGTCTGTTTGTACAGCTTACTGTGACTACTCGGCCGTGTCCATGCTCGTGCAGATCCTTGATGCGGACGCAGCTGTCGCCGGAGCACTGACGAGTGGTGGCTCCTCCCACCAGCACCTGCCACGACGTCCTGGGTGCTTTCCGGGGTGCTATGTTGTTTTTCTACGGACGCTAGAGTTTTCTCGGTGGACTAGCTCTCGAGCCCGATTTGCATGTTTTGCATTGTCTGTCTACCAATCGATCCCGGGCTTTTGCGTGTGACCAGTCATAGCGTCTCGCTCGGGATTCTACATCTCTAGGCTTAGACGATGTTGCGTTTGGATACCTGTGCACAAAGTTACGGTCAGAACAGTGGTTTTGGGCCGATTTTAGGACAAAGTGACACTATCGCGTGCGTCACCCGCCGTGCGCCGCGGCAGCTATTTATGTTGTGTGCTTGTCAGTTGTCATTTCTCTCTGCATCACTAAGCTATTGGAGCTTATGATACTTTGCGCGTCTCCCTAGCCTAACTCTTGTTATTTCTTTTACCTGCTTACTTGCTAGTGTGCAAATTGACTCGACAGTGTCGCCACGTCAGTAGCAGCATGGTTAGGAAGCTTCCTAGTAGTTTCTCACCTGGATGATGCTTTGATGGTTTCATACTGTTTGGGAGAGTGTTGCCATCAGGATAGGGTAGCCTGGGTTTAACCCTTTAGGCAGAATGCTGCCGGATATTTTCTGGCAGTAGAAGGAGAAAATAGTTCAAGAGAGCTTAGGTCGATCAACGCCGTGGGAAAACCCCCATGGTCAAATGTGAGCTACCGTCTCACCCGACCGCGGGGGAGCAAGACACGCTCGCTCTTCTCGTCGTTCAGTAGACTCTCTTGTCACTGTAGTTTTACCCAAGTGGAGCGTATCCATCCACGTATGTGATCGCCTACACTTCCTGCCCCCTCCATTCACTGTCTTATGTCCGCTATGCCATCGAACCACAGAAACCGTTGAACATGCTTTCAACAACTGCCCCAACCTACGCTCAACAATACTCCGTCTCCTCCAAAGCGCACAACTCATAGGAAACACCACCATCACAAACACCTTTCATTTCAACCACTCAACACCAAGATTCATATGGTGGCAAGTGCTCCAAGCCATAGCGTTCCGTGAAATTTGTATTCTGCGTTGCAAAATCTGTAGAAACGAAGCCCAGAACCCACAAAACCCCAACACCATCCTAAGACATGCCATCCTGTCAACCTTTGAAGACCAAATTAACACTCATATATGTTGGTTTTTGCGCATCCCTCATTGTGCTCTGTTGTGTCCTCCCGGCTTGTGTACATCGGCGTGCAGATGACTGACGGCGAGACTCGACGCCGACGGAGCGTCATCCGGTGGAGCCGACGCACGCGAAGGTCTACTCGCAGTTCGCTGGAGCCTCCTCTTTCCGGCGACGTGCTCAGCTCCATCGGCAGGCCTTCTCGGCAGTCGTGCCGCCGGCGGTCACCGCCACCGCAAAGTGCTGTCTGCATGCGACCAGCGCGTCCCGTCGCGTCTGCGTCGTCATGCTCTGCCTAGGGTCCGTGTTGCGTGCTCCATGGTCCTGTTCGGCGTCACAGACCACCATAGTCACTGCCTGGGTTCGGGCAGCCATAACTCTTTACTACTATTTTTCTAGATGATTCTGACCGCATGACTGCGTTCGCAGCGTCGGTATTATGGTATGGTCCAGTTTTCAGGCAAAACGGACGACGCCCGGGTTTTGGGCTGTCGGGCGTCTGGCAGGGCTCACCGAGAAAACCCTGTCTGCCAGAAAATAGGTCCACTGCTATTTTCTCATTGGCTGGTTAGTTGAGTAACAACTTCTACACTAGTGGGGGCGGCTAGAACTTGGAGGGGTCTCCCATTGTTATTCATTCTTCATTCCTAATCAGTTACTATCAGTTTTCAGCTGCTTTCTGGCGCTAACTCTGGCGCGCGCGTTTCTGAGCAACAAACCCAGAGCTTCCAGACTTAGACTCTAGAGCAGCAGACTGAGGGGGCAGCTGACTTAAGCAACGAGCGTGGAAGCCCGCACGCTGCATCAACAACGCTGCTGCCCCAACCTGCTGCATAGATTTTCCATTTTGGTATCAGAGCCAGAGCGTAGCAGCAGCAGCAGAAGACTGGCGAACAGGTGCCAGACAACGCCGGCGGACCCCCATACGCGCCAGTGCAGGGGAAATGCTGCCGGATTTTTTCCGACAGCATTGACCCTCCTGGTGGCGGCGTCAGATTTTTTCCCACAGCCACTGGGCCAGGGGAAATGCTGCCAAATTTTTTTCGGCAGCACTGACCCCCACGCGAGACGCGAGGAGGTGAGCGGCAGGCGGCGTCTGACGTCTGTGGGCGACGACGCAAGCAGCAACGTCACCCAGGTGCAGTGACTGGCACCACCAGCAGTAGCAGGCAGAAGCAGCAGCCCGCAGTAGCAGCAGCTCGCAGCAGCAGCAACAACAGCTCGCAGCAGTAGCAGCAGCAGCCCGCAGCAGCAGCTCGTAGCAGCAGCAGCAGCTCGTAGCAGCAGCAGCAGCAGCGCGCAGCAGCAGCAGCAGCGTGCAGCAGCAGCAGCAGCCCGCAGCAGCAACCCGCAGCAGCAGCCCGCAGTGGCAGCAGGCAACAGCCGCAGCACGTAGCAGCTGCAGCAGCGTGCAGCAGCTGCAGCAGCGTGCAGCAGCAGCAGCGGGCTACAGCAGCTGCTGCAGCGAGCTGCAGCAGTCGCCAGCTGCAGCTGCAGCAGCAGCGAGCAATAGCTGGCAGCTGCCAGCTGCGGCTGCTCCTGCTCGCTGCTCGCAGCGAGCGAGCAGCGAGCAGCAGCCCGCTCCTGCCAGCGAGTAGCAGCTCGCTGCTGCCAGGCGAGCAGCAGCCCGCTGCTCACAGCAGACAGCGGGCTGCTGCCCGTTGTGACAAGAAAAAAACAAAAAAAAAACAAAAAAAGGGCAACAAAAAAAACCCCCCAACCCCCCAGCTCGCTGCAGCAGCGTGAAGCTGCAACGAGCAGCTGGTGCAGCGCGCAGGAGCTGCAACAGCGCTCAGCAGCAGCAGCGAGCTACAACAGCCACAGGAGCTTTTGCAGCTCGCAGCACCAACAGCTGTAGTTGCAACCACAGCAGCAACCGCAGCAGCAGTAGCAGCAGCAGCAGCAGCAACAAATAGCAGCAGCATCAGCAACAACAACAATAGCAACAGCAGCAGCAGCAGTAGCAGCAGAGCAGCAGCAGCAGCAGCGGCGGCTGCAGCAGCATCAGCACCAACAGCAGCAGCGGCGGCCCCAACATTCGCCGCTGCATTTAGCGCCCCTCTGCTGATGTCACTACTGATGTCACTACTGATGTCATCAACACAAAAAAAGGAAGAAGGGGAAAAGGGGAAAGGAGGAAGGCCAAAGGGATGTGAAGACTCCCCACTCCCCCAACCTCTTGCTGACATCAGCAACACCAAGACAAAAAAAAAACAAGGGACACTAAGACATGGCTGGTAGTCCCGGCGAGGAGGGGTCCTCCTCTGATGGGGGGACCCGTACCCCTCCTTTCCTGCAACAATTGCTGCTGCAGTAGCAACACCCGCCGCCGCTGCAGCAGCAGCAGCCGCCGCCGCCGCAGGAGCAGCAGCTGCCGCCGCCGCCGCAGCAGGAGCAACCGCCGCCGCCACGGCAATAGCAGCTGCCGCCGCCGCACCTGCAGCAGCCGAATCAGCAGCACCAGCAGCCGCCGCCGCCTCAACAGCAGCAGCCGCCCCCATTGCAGCAGCAGCAGCCGCCGCCTCTGCAGCAACAGCCGCCGTCGCTGCAGCAACAGCAGCCGCCGCCCATGTAGCAGCAGCCACCGCTGCTGCAGCAGCAGCAGCCGCCGTCCATACAGCAGTAGCCACCGCTGCTACAGTAGCAGCAGCTGCCGCCCCTACAGCAGCAGCAGCCCACTGGTAACGTTGGCGGCTCCCCTGACCCACTTGCTGCTCTTCAGTAGCAACTCACCGCCTTGACACAGCAGCTTGCGGCGCTACAGCCCGTCGCCTCCCAAACCGCCACTAGCGCACTGCCGTCGTTCATCCCTCCAGGGCACGCTAGCCCTGCTGTGTCCGCCGCCACGTACTACTTAGCACAACAACAGACTCAGCGCCAATGGCAGATAGTGACCTCAGTCCTTGGCCCCACTCTGGGTGCCGGCCGTAGGCAGAAGGACTTTGAGGCACAGCCGTCGCCGCTTCAGGCCGGCGAGCAGTTCCGGAAATGGGAGCTCAGCTTCCGGATCTAGGCGCAGGGTGAGGGTCTGTGGGCCTACTACACCCTCCCTTACGACTCCACCCAGGCCAATCAGCTGTATGATGCTGGTCGCGCCGTCCGCGCCCTTGTACCAGTCGCCCCTCCAGCTTCCCGCCTTGCCCTGGAGCCCTTCCTCGGCGACTTCACCGCTGGCGCCATCCCAGACCCTGCAGCCGCATGGCACGTCCTCACCAGACCCCATCGTCTGTCCAGCGCCGCTGAGATCAGCCGTCTGCTCCAGGAGTTCAACTCCCTGCACATGGGGGAGGCCGAGATGGTCCCTGCCTACTGGCAGCGGGCGGAGGACATCCTCCGTCGACTCGGCAAATCGGCTCCGCCCCCTCTGTCCGCGCTCCTCACCATCAAGCGCGGCGCCACCAGCGCATACGCGGACGTCTTCGTCCACTACCCTCAGGACGTCCTCACCACCATGGAGGCCCAGGGCACTCTCATGCCCTGGGCATATGAGCTCTTCCTCCGCATCGAGGAAGCTCACCAGGAGTCCCAGCTCCATCGCGTGGAGGCCCTTGCATTCCCTGCCGTCGCCGCCCCTTCCGTTGCCTCCGTGGCCGTTGCCTCCCCCGTCGCAGCGACCCCATCGCCCTCAGGGAAGAAGAAGAAAAGCCGGAACAAGAAGAGCAAGGGTCCATCGCAACAGCAGCAGCAGCAGTCATCGACCGGCTCCAGTTGTAGTGGCTCGGTCTGCCACAACTGTGGTCAGCCTGGGCACGGGTGGTACACGTGCCCTCTCCCGACGGACGAGGCCCGCGTCATCGCCACCATGCACCGCCAGCGGGAGCGCCGCCTCGCCTCTGCCGCCGTCGCTGCTGCTGGTCCTACCACTCCGACCTCGTCCAGCACCTCTGTCACTCCGACAGCTCCACCTGTCCTACAGACACCCGCGTCACAGTAGTACTACCCGCAGTAGTACCACCCTCAGTCGTCGGCACCTCCGCTTCCTTCGCCAGCTGAGTCCTCCTACTACCCGGGATCCGGCGTCGTCACTGATCATTTCGTCTACACTCCTGGGCCGTCATCCCGAGAGCGTCAGCTGGAGCAGTTCATCGCGCTCCAGCTTGGCCTCCCTCGCCCTCCTCCCCAGGGAAGTGCGAGTTGCGTCACCTCCTGCCCTCCGGCCCATCCCTGCATGACTGAGACTGAGCTACGGTTGTGTCCCCTTTCCCCGTCTGTCTCGTCGTCTCCCGTGATCTCATCCACCCCACTCTTTGACGACATTGCATGGCTTGACNCGTCTACACTCCTGGGCCGTCATCCCGAGAGCGTCAGCTGGAGCAGTTCATCGCGCTCCAGCTTGGCCTCCCTCGCCCTCCTCCCCAGGGAAGTGCGAGTTGCGTCACCTCCTGCCCTCCGGCCCATCCCTGCATGACTGAGACTGAGCTACGGTTGTGTCCCCTTTCCCCGTCTGTCTCGTCGTCTCCCGTGATCTCATCCACCCCACTCTTTGACGACATTGCATGGCTTGACGACTGGCAGTCTCGTTTTGTGCCTCCTTCCACCGTGTCCGCGTCCCTCGCTTGCTACCATGTGACCGTGACTGATCTGGCGACCCCTGTCCAGGACCCTGCTGAGACCTGGATCATTGACTCCGGGGCCACGCATCACATGACGACCTCTCGAGAGGCCTTCAGTATGCTCGGTCCCGTCGGCGATGTTTCCGGTGTCCGGACGGGCTCCGGACAGGTATTTCCTGTCCGTGGGGTAGGCGTCGTTTGTTTCCGTGGTCCCGCCGGTGATGTCTTTCTGACCGACGTTCTCTTCGTCCCTGGTCTCGAGCTCAGCCTCCTGTTCGTGACTGCCCTTGACCGCATGAGCATGGACGTTGTGCATTCACGTGGTATCGGCACTGTGTCGTTGCGTCCGTCGGGTCTTGTCGTACTGCACGCCACCGCTTATAGCAACTTGTGGCACGTTCCCCGCCTCTCTTCCTCTCCTCCCGTCTCCTCCCCGTCAGCTACGACCGGTAATGTGTTCGTTACCAGCACGCTTTCTCCTCAGCACACCCGCCTCTTGCACCGCCGCCTTTGCCACGTCCACTCTGCCACAGTAGAAAGCATGCTCCGCACCCAGCCGGCCAAGGACCTTGATCCGAAGACTTTCCCTCTCCCGTGCCCCACTGAGTGCATTGACTGCGCTCAAGGGAAGATGCACCGGTCCACGTACCCCCTATCTTCCTCCCGGGCGTCCGCCCCCCTTGACCTTGTCCACTCGGACATCATGGGCCCTCTCCCCACCGAGTCCGTCGGTGAGCATGGCCGCTATGTCCTCACTCCGACGGACGACTACTCTCGCTACCGTTGGGTCTTCTGCCTTCGGCAGAAGAGCGATGTCGCCTGAACGATTCAGGACTGGCTTGTCCTCGCGGAGCGTGAGTGTGGCCGCCCCCTTCGCCGCTTTCGCTCCGATCGCGGTGGCGAGTACCTGGGTGAGGCCACGACCTTTCTCGCCTCCCGCGGTATCCGCTATGAGACGTCTGCGCCCTACACACCCGCCCAGAACGGCGTCTCCGAGCGGTGGAACCGTACCATGGCCGACGCCGTCCGCACCATGCGGGTCGAGTCCGGTCTCTCCGATGGCTTCTACTTTGAGGCCATGGCCTACATGACCTGGGTCTGGAACCGGTTTCCCCATGGTCCCCTTCCCCGCCATTCCACGCCCTATCAGCACTGGTGCGGTCGGCGTGCTGACCTCCACCTGGCTCGTGTCTGGGGCTGCGTAGCCGTTGTGTGGTTGCCCGCCCCACAGCAGGGTGGCAAGCTCGCCCCCCGTGGACGCCCCTGCACCTTTCTCGGCGTGTCTCGTCAGTCCAAGGCCTGGCGCTTCTGGGACCCATCCCGACACTGCATCGTCGAGTCCCGCGATGCCCTCTTCTTTGCGGACCTGTTTCCCCGCGACCTCATCCGCTCCGGCTCGTCCGTGTCCCTCCCGTCGTGTGGGGGAGTGGTGAGTCCGTCCTCCGTCCTGTCGCTTCCGGGTGACACATCACTCCGTCCCTCTGAGCCGGTAGCCCCGGTCGCGTCTACTGGTCCCTCCGGGCCGGCAGCCCCAGTCGCGTCCACTGGCCCCTCCGTGCCGGCAGTCCCTGACGCGTCCGCTGGCCCCTCCGAACCAGCTGCCCCAGTCGCGTCTTCTGGCCCCTCCGGGCCGGCAGCCCCAGTCGCGTCCACTAGCCCCTCCGAGCCAACTGCCCCAGTCGCGGTCTTCTCGCCCCTCCGGGCAGGCGGCCCCAGTCGCGTCCGCTGGCCCCTCCGGGCCGGCAGCCCCAGTCGCGTCCGCTGGCCCCTCCGAGCCAGCTGCCCCAGTGGCGTCTACTGGCCCCTCCGGGCCGACAGCCCCAGTCCCGTCTGCTGGCCCCTCCCGGCCGGCAGCCCCAGTCGCGTCCGCTGGTCCCTCCGGGCCGGCAGCCCCAGTCGCTTCCGATGGCCCCTCCGGGCCGACAGCCCCAGTCGCGTCCGCTCGCCCCTCCGGGCCAGCAGCCCCAGTCGCGTCCGCTCGCCCCTCCGGGCCGGCAGCCCCAGCTGTGTCAGCTGGCCCCTCTGGCCCAGCAGCGCCTGTGGCGTCTGCTGGCTCCTCCGGACCAGTAGCCCCGTCCGCCTCCGTCGGCCCGTCGGACTCAGCACCATCTTCTGCCCGACCGCACTACATACGTGGCCCAGGCGGCAGCCTCCGACCTCAGCTGACAGTGAGTGCGCAGACCGTCGCTCCCCGTCCCGTGGTGCCTCGACCCCCTGTGGCTCCACGTGTCTCCTCCACTCCCACGGTCGTGAGTGGGGACCCTGGCACAAAGGCTCTCGGCCTGACCACTTCTGCCATCATCGTAGACCTTCACCCGGGCTCTGCATTGGGGTACGCCATGGTTCATCACGAGCATCGGCATGCTGTTATGGCTGCACTTGCATGCATCCCACCTTGGGCTCGTGATGCACACGCCCTCTTAGTCCGGTCCATAGCGCGCCCAGAGGACCCTTCCACCCTACGCGAGGCTCGAGCCTCCCCTGAGGCCACACATTGGGATGCTGCCTGTGCCGAGGAGCTCGCTGCTATCCAACAGCACCACGTGTATGACCTCGTCGACCTCCCTCCAGGTCGGAAGGCCATTGGTGCCAAGTGGGTCTTTCGGCGTAAGTGGAAGCCTGACGGATCCTTGGACAAGTACAAGGCCCGTCTCACAGCCAAGGGGTTTGCTCAGGTCCCTGGGGTCGATTACGACCAGATCTTCGCCCCAGTTGACCGGTTCTCCACTAGCCGGGCACTGTTCAGCCTGGTTGCCCAGCACGGGTGGGAGCTGCATCAGATGGACGTGAGCAACGCATTCCTCCATGGCTCACTGGAGGGTGAGGAGCTCTACATGACGCAGCCCTCAGGCTTCGATGACGGCACTGGGAGAGTTTGGCGGCTGCGGAAGGCCCTCTATGGCCTGAAGCAGTTGCCTCGGTGCTCGAACCAGGAGATCAGCAGTACGCTTCTCCGTGGCGGCCTCCAGCGCAGCACCGCTGACCCCGCACTGTTCATCAGCCCGCGAGGTCAGACCTTCGTCGCGGTTCTGGTCTACGTCGACGATCTCCTCATTGCGTCGCCAGACACGGCAGCCATCCAGCGCGTCAAGGACCTGCTGCACGCCGCCTACCAGATGAAGGATCTCGGGTCTGCCCGAGTCTTCCTGGGCATGGAGCTCGAGCATGATCGCTCCCAGGGCATCCTGCACGTCCACCAGGCTGCCTATGTACAGACCGTGTCCACTCGCTTCGCCGAGGACTGCCCCTCGTGCCTAGCGCATCCTCACCCATGTCACCCGATGGCCAGGTAAAGTTGAAGAGTCATGACCGAGCTGTTGTGGGGGAGCCAGTTGATGTGACCACCTATCTGCGGGTCATCGGGTCATTGATGTTCCTGGCGACGACGACGCGACCAGACATCGCGTTCGCCGTTAACCTCCTGGCCCAGTTCTCTCAGGAGCCGCGTCACCTCCACTTTGAGGTCGCGATCCGAGTACTGCGCTATGTCGTCTCGACCCCTCGGCGAGGCCTCATGTTCCGCCGTCAGCCGTCCGTCGTCGCAGTGGGCTACACCGACAACGACTGGGCCGGTAGTCCAGACGGTAAGAGTCGCACTGGCTGGATTTTTCTGGTCGGGGGCACAACTGTGTCCTGGCGCAGTGGCAAGCAGGGGTGCATTGCACGCAGCACTGCTGAGGTTGAGTACGTGGCCCTTGGCTCAGGCGCGTGTGAGAGTGTGTGGTTGCGTCGTCTGCTGTCCGAGTTGCGTCAGTCTATCGCATCCATCACCCTGCATTGTGACAATGAGAGTGCCATGGCCATCGCCGACAATGACGGTGTGCATCACACACGCACAAAGCACATCAATGTTGAGTATCACTATGTACGTTCATTGTTGCATGACGGCAGCATCAGCATTGTATGGGTTGAGACAGCACGACAGCTGGCTGACTTCCTAACCAAGGCACTGAATAGGGACTCGTTCAAGAAGGCTGTGAGTTCAGTCGTCGTGCATCCGTGAGTTGTTCTCTTTGTCTCTGCCTGCGTCTCTGCGTACCTTGGGGGAGTCTGGATGTTGATCGTCCCTCCGCCCGCCCATGTACACTACGCCTGTGAGTCATGGGGGAGTGTTGGTTTTTGCGCATCCCTCATTGTGCTCTGTTGTGTCCTCCCGGCTTGTGTACATCGGCGTGCAGATGACTGACGGCGAGACTCGATGCTGATGGAGTGTCATCCGGTGGAGCCGACGCACGCGGAGATCTACTCGCAGTTCGCTGGAGCCTCCTCTCTCCGGCGACGTGCTCAGCTCCATCGGCAGGCCTCCTCGGCAGTCGTGCTGCCGGCGGTCACTGCCACCGCAAAGTGATGTCTGCATGCGTCCAGCGCGTCCCGTTGCATCTGTATCGTCATGCTCTGCCTAGGGTCCGTGTTGCATGCTGCATGGCCCTGTTCGGCGTCATGGACCACTGTAGGCACTGCCAGGGTTCGGGCAGCAATAACTCTTTGCTACTATTTTTCTAGCTCATTCTAACCGCACAACTGTGTTCGCAGCGTCGGTATTATGGTATGGTCCAGTTTTCAGGCAAAACGGACGACGCCCGGATTTTGGGTTGTCGGGTGTGGCAGGGCTCACCGAGAAAACCCTGCCTGCCAGATAATAGATCGACGGCTATTTTCTGATTGGCTGGTTAGTTGAGTAACAACTTTTACACTAGTGAGGGGGGGGGCTAGAACTTGGAGGGGTCTCCCATTGTTGTTCATTCTTCATACCTAATCAGTTACTTTCAGTTTTCAGCTGTTTTCTGGCGCTAACTCTGGCGCGCGCGTTTCTGAGTAACAAACCCAGAGCTTCCAGACTTAGACTCTAGAGCAGCAGACTGGGGGGGCAACTGACTTAAGCAACGAGCGTGGAAGCCCGCACGCTGCATCAACAACGCTGCTGCCCCGACCTGCTGCCTAGGCTTTCCCATTGAAACTGCACCCGGCTACCATCCGGATGTGTCTTGGCCTCTGCGTGACAACTCTGGCCCCTAGTGCAGTTGCCTCAGGTTCGGGTGTAGAAGGGTAGAAGAACCTGGTTAGGGGAGAGCGAGGGAAGTGGTGCATCACATAGCAAGCGAGGCACTAGACGTCATGACAGGAGAATGCTTGACTAGCGAAGAAACGCGTTAGTTAGAGAGTAACAAGCGACGGAGGTCTTAGGTGTAGCAGAGCAGGTGGCGGGGCGACGAGCGGGCGAACGGCGAGCCCAACCTCGCTCGCACCCCGCCCAGTGAGCCTCGAACCTGGGACCTCACCCATATAATTATCTGCACGCATACAACCTAGAAAATCTGGGAAGACAACCCAAACACACACCCCCGTCATACACTAGAAATCCTAGTGTCAACACAATGCAAGTGGCAAATTCCTGAGTTAGAGGTAGCCCTGAAGCCAGTCACAAGAGTTCTGACTGTCTTCTTGTGATCCGGTATCACGCGGGCGGTGACGCCAGTGCCGGTGTCACTCCAACATTAATCACCTGCATCAGTGCGGTGAGTGTGCAGCGAGGCCAGAGGTCACAACACATCTGTGGGACACATACCAACACTCCCCCATGACTCACAGCCGACGCACAGTGACAGGAGCGCACAATCACAAAAGGGTGTCACAAGGAGTGACAAACAACTGTACGAGCACTAGCCACAACCATTCAACCAGGACCACCACGTGGACACAACAGCCCAACTGCATGCACAGCCGCCTTGAAGACGTTGCTGCTGAGTGCCTTCGTCAGAAAATCAGCTCGCTGCTGTCGTGTATCGACCCAGACGATCTGGACATCACCTGCAGCAATGCGCTCACGCACAAAATGATGCTCAACATTGATGTGCTTCGTGCGTGTATGATGCATGCCATCATGTTCAGCAATCGCCTTAGTGCTTTGATTGTCACAGCGCAAAGTGATGCAGCGAATGGGGACGCGCAGTTGCTGCAGCAAGCGACACAGCCACACACTCTCGCAAGTGCCTGCACCTAGAGCAACATACTCAGCCTCACTTGAGCTGCGCGCCACACAGCCCTGCTTGCCACTCTTCCACGACACAGCGGCTCCTCCAATGAGGAAGATGTAACCTGTACGGCTGCGTGCGTCGGTGTCATGTGCCCAGTCGCTGTCCGTGTATCCGTCCACGACAATGGATGGTTGTGCACGATAGCACAACCCAGTGCG
>SZWC01002637.1:0-10680 GCA_023375785.1 Penium margaritaceum
GTGAACCGATTGCGGAATGGTACGAACTGGTTGGGGAGTGGTGCGAACTGGTTACGGAGAGGCGCAAACTGGTCGCAGAGTGGTACGAACTGGTTGCAGAGTGGTGCAAGCAGGTTGTGGAGTGGTGTAAACTAGTTGCGAAGGGGTGTAAACGGGTTGCGGAGTGGTGCGAACTGGTTGTGGGGTTGTGTGAACTGGCTGCGGACTAGTGCGAACCCGTTGCGGAGTGGTGTGAACCGGTTGCAGAGTGGTACAAACTGGTTGCGGAGTGGTGCGAACTGGTTGCGGAGTGGTGTGAACTGGTTGCGGAGTGGTTCGAACTGGTTGTGGAGTGGTTCGAACTGGTTGCAGAGTGGTGCAAACTGGTTGCAGAGTGGTACGAACTGATTTTAGAGTGGTGCAAACTGGTTGCGGAGTGGTGCGAACTGGTTGCGGAGTGGTATGAATTGGTTGCGGAGTGGTGCGACCCGGTTTAAGAGTGGTGCGAACTGGTTGCGGAGAGGTGCAAACTAGTTGCAGAGTGGTTCGAACTGGTTGCAGAGTGGTGCGAACTCATTACGGAGTGGTGCGAACTGGTTGCGGAGCGGTGCGAACTGGTTGCGAAGTGATGCGAATCGGTTTCAGAGTGGTGCGAACTGGTTGCGGAGTGGTTCTAACCGGTTGCGGATATGTGTGAACTGCTTGCAGAGTTTTGCGAACTGGTTTCGGAGTGGTGCAAACTGGTTGCGGAGTGGTGCGAACTGGTTGTGGAGTGGTGCGAACTAGTTTCATAGTGGTGCGAACTGGTTGTGGATTGGTGCAAACAGGTTACGTGCTGCATGCCACACTCCAGGAGCTCCTCATGGAGCTCCCATTCGAACTCAGTGCCGTTATTGCTGTGCACTATGCGGCAGCCTCCAAAGCACTAGAATATCTCTTCCCGAATGAAACGGGCTGCTTGCGCGGAGGACTTGCCGGGGACGGCCAGGACCCAGATGTACTTGGTAAAGTGGTCAATCACCGCAATCTAGTACCGCTCTCCTTGGGCACGGTGAGGACGAGGCCCATGGAAGTCGATGATGATGCGGTCCAGGGGCTCGCCGATGGGAGAGGGTAAGAAGTGGGGCATATCCCGCGGCGTGATCTTTTGGTGTCGCTCGCATGGGGCGCATTGTTGTACCACCTCTCTGACGATTGCCAGGAGGTTTGGTGTATGAAAGATGGGAGACAGCCGCTCTTTAAGTGCTTGCACGCCGGAGTGGTGGTGACAATGGTAGGCCTCCATTACCGCTCTCTGCATGGTGGGTGGAGGCATCCACAAGACATACGGCGTGGTCCGCCAGAGGCGACCGCCCTCCCACGCACACAGCTCACTAAGACGAACGAGGTTGTCCTTTTTCCGCCTGTCGTACTCCACCCCCATCTGAGTCCCCATGGTTGTGTACACTTTCTCCGCCTCCCATTTCCGATTCTCCTTGGTTATGGCACAGAAAGGAATGTGTGCTGTTTGCTACATCTGCCAGTCCTGCGTTTTGACTGGTCCGTTTGCCCTTATTGCCTTTTCCGTGGCAGTTTCTCCAGAATTCTTCTTCTTCTCCTTCTTTAGCATCGGCAATCCCTGGGTGCGCCTTGCATCCTGCTCCACCTTCATTGCTTGCGGGCGCCGCTTGTTCTCTTCATCGTAGAGAGGGATTCCCTATCCCAGCTATCTGGGGCTGGGAAGAGACGTATGATCCCCACAGTGCGTAGCTCCCCTTCGTCCCATTGGTTCCGCAGCCCCACCTCCGGTGGTGCACCATGCCAACCACGTACACCGCGGGCGCACCACTGGTCAGAAACACACTGGTCAGAAATACACTCGTTACAAACACAGTGGTCAGAAACACATTGGTCAGAAACACAGTGGTCAGAAACACAGTGGTAACAAACACACCGGTCAGAAACACAATGGTCAGAAACACACTGGTCAGAAACACGTTGGTCAGAAACGGAGTGGTCATAAACACACCGATCAGAAACACAGTGGTCATAAACACAGTGGGCAGAAACACAGTGGTCAAAAACACAGTGGTCAGAAACACACTGGTCAGAAACGTAGTGGTCAGAAACAAACTGGTCAGAAACACAGTGGTCTGAAACACACTGGTCAGAAACACACTGGTCAGAAACACACTGGTCACAAACACACAGGTCAGAAACACACTAGACAAAAACACAGTTGTCAGAAACAAAGTGGTCATACACACGCTAGCCATAAACACACTGGTGAGAAACACTGTTGTCTGAAACACGTTGTTCGGACACACACGGGTCAGAAACGCAGTGGTCAGAAACACTATGGTCATAAACACACTGGTCAGAAACACACAAGTCAGAAACACACCGGTCAGAAACACACCGGTCAAGAACACAGTGTTCAGAAATACAGTGGTCAGAAACACAGTGGTCAGAAATACAATGGTCATAAACATAGTGGTCATAAACACACTACTCAGAAACACAGTGGTCGGAAACACAGTGGTCAGAAACACGATGGTCAGAAACACAGTGGTCAAAAACACAGTGGTCAGAAACACATTGGTCAGAAACAAACTGGTCAGAAACACTGTGGTCAGAACCACACGTGTCAGAAATACAGTGTTCTGAAACACACTGGTCAGAAACACAGTGGTCAGAAACACATTAGTCAAAAACACAGTGGTCAGAAACACAGTGGTCACAAACACCGTGGTCATAAACACACTGGTCGGAAACACAGTGGTCATGAACACAAGGGTCCGAAACACAGTGGTCAGAAACACTCCGGTCAGAAGCACAGTAGTCAGAAACACAGTGGTCAGAAACACTCTGTTCAGAAACACACTGGTCAGAAACACACTCGTCAGAAACACACTGGTCAGAAACACAGTGGTCAGAAACACAGTGGTCATAAACACAGTGGTCAGAAACATAGCGGTCAGAAACACACTGGTCATAAACATAGTGCTCAGAAACACCCTGGTTAGAAACACACTGGTCAGAAACACAGTGGTCAGAAACACAGTGGTCATAAACACAGTGGTCAGAAACATAGCGGTCAGAAACACACTGGTCATAAACATAGTGCTCAGAAACACCCTGGTTAGAAACACACTGGTCAGAAACACTGTGGTCAGAAACACACTGGACAAAAACATAGTGGTCAGAAACATACCGGTCATACACATAGTGGTGAGAAACACTTTGGTCAGAAATTCAGTGGTCAGAAACACAGTGGTCAGAAACACAATGGTCAGAAACACAGTGGTAATAAACACACCGGTCAGAAACACTTTGCTCAGAAACACAATGGTCAGAAACACTGTGGTCAGAAACACACTGGAGTAAACCACAGTGGTCTGAAACACAGTGGTCAAAACATAGTGGTCAGAAACACAGTGGTCAGAAACATACTGGTTGGAAACATAGTGGACGGAAACACACGGGTCACATACACAGTTGTCACAAACGCAGTGGTCAGAAACAATGTTGTCAGAAACACGATGGCCAGAAACACAGTGGTCAGAAACACAGTGGTCAGAAACACATTGGTGGGAAACACACTATTCAGAAACACAGTGGTCAGAAACACAGTGGTCAGAAACACAGTGGTCAGAAACACAGAGGTCAGAAACACAGTGGTCAGAAACACAGTGGTCAGAACCACAGTGGTCAGGAACACGGTGGTCAGAAACACAATCGTTAGAAATACAGTGGTCACAAACACAGTGGTCAGTAACACACTGGTCAGAAACACAGTGGTCAGAAACACACTGGTCAGAAACACCCTGGTCAGAAACACAGTGGATAGGAATACACTCGCTCGAAACACAGTGGTCAGAACACAGTGGTCAGAAACACACTGGTCAAAAAGACACTGGTTAGAAACACTCTGGTCAGAAACACACTGGTCAGAAAATTGGTGGTCAGAAAAGCAGTGGTCAGAAACACAGTGGTCACAAACACACTCGTCAGGAACATAGTGGTCAGAAGCACAGTGGTCAGAAACGTCGTGGTCGGAAACGAAGTGGTCAAAACACAGTGGTCAGAAGCACACTGGTCAGAGACACTGTGGTCAGAAACACGGTGGTCATAAACACAATGGTCAGAAACAAACTGGTTAGAAGCACAGTGGTGAGAAGCAAGCTGGTCAGAAGCACATTGCTCAGAAACACAGTGGTCAGAAACACGATGGTCAGAAACACAGTGTTCAGAAACACACTGCTCAGAAAGACACTGGTCAGAAACACACTCGTCATAAACATAGTGGTCATCAACACATGGTCAGAAACATAGTGGTCATAATCACACTGGTCAGAAACAGGATGATCATAAACACCCTGGTTAGAAACAGACTGGTCAGAAACACAGTGGTCAGAAACACACTAGTCAGAAACATAGTGGTCAGAAACACGCTGGTCAGAAATGCAGTGGTGAGAAACACAGTGGTCAGAAACACAGTGGTCATAAACAAGTTGTTCATAAACACCCTGGTCAGAAACACGGTGGTCATAAACACAATGGTCAGAAACACACTGGTCAGAAACACAGTGGTAAGAAACACAATGGTCAGAAATACACTGGTCAGAAACACACTGGTCAGAAACACACTGGTCAGAAACACAATGGTCAGAAACATAGTGGTCAGAGACACAGTGGTCAGAAACGCAATAGTCAGAAACACAATGGTCAGAAACACAGTGGTCAGTAACACAATGGTCAAAAACACACTGGTCAGAAACACACTGGTCAAAAACACAGTGGCCAGAAACACACTGGTCAGAAACACATTGGTTAGAAACACTGTGGTAAGAAACAAAGTGGTCATACACACGCTGGCCATGTACACACAGGTCAGAGACACAGCGGTCAAGAACACCGTGGTCCGAAACACATTGTTCGGAAACACACGGGTCAGAAACATAGTAGTCAGAAACACCGTGGTCAGAAACACACTGGTAAGAAACACACTGGTCAGAAACACACCGGTCAGAAACACCCCTGTCAAAAAACGCAGTGGTCAGAAATACAGTGGTCAGAAACACAGTGGTCAGAAACACAGTGGTGAGAAACACCGTGGTCATAAGCACACTGGTCAGAAACACAATGGTCAAAAACACAGTGGTCAGAAATACAGTGGTCAGAAACACAGTGGTCAGAAACACAGTGGTGAGAAACACCGTGGTCATAAGCACACTGGTCAGAAACACAATGGTCAAAAACACAGTGGTCAGAAACATAGTGGTTAGAAACACACTGGTAAAAAATACAGTGGTCAGAAACACATTGGTTATAATTACACAAGTCAAAAACACGTTGGTCAGAAACACAGCGGTCAGAAACACACTGGTCAGAAACACACTGGTCAGAAACACAGGGGCGAGAAACACACTGGGCAGAAAGACAGTGGTCAGAAACACAGTGATCAAACATACACTGGTTAGAAACACAGTGCTCGGAAACACATTGGTCAGAAGCACACTGGTCAGACACATAATGGTCAGAAACACGCTGGTAAGAAATACACTGGTCAGAGACGCAGTGGTCAGAAACACTGTGGTCAGGAACACACTTGTCAGAAACACACTGGTCAGAAACACTGTGGTCAGATACACAGTGGTCATAAACATACTGATCAGAAACACAGTGGTCAGAAACACGGTCGGCAGAAGCACAATGGTCATAAACACAGTGGTCAGAAACACAGTGGTGAGAAACACCGTGGTCATAAACACACTGGTCAGAAACACAGTGGTCAGAAACACTGTGGTCAGAAACACACTGGTAAGAAATACACTGGTCAGAGACGCAGTGGTCAGAAACACTGTGGTCAGGAACACACTTGTCAGAAACACACTGGTCAGAAACACTGTGGTCAGATACACAGTGGTCATAAACATACTGATCAGAAACACAGTGGTCAGAAACACGGTCGGCAGAAGCACAATGGTCATAAACACAGTGGTCAGAAACACACTGGTCAGAAACAAACTGGTCAGAAACGTAGTGGTCAGAAACACACTGGTCAGAAACACACTGGTTAGAAACGCACTGGTCACAAATACACTGGTCATAAACACATTGGTCAGAAACACAATGGTCAGAAACACAGTGGTCAGAAACACACTGTTCAGAAACACAGTAGTCGGAAACAAAGTGGTCATACACATGCTGGCCATACACACACTAGTTAGAAACACAGTGGTCAAAAACACTGTGGTCTGAAACACATTGTTCAGAAACACACGGGTCAGAAATACAGTGGTCAGAAACACACTCGTCAGAAACACACTCGTTAGAATAACACTTGTCAGAAATACACAGGTCAGAAACACAGTGGTCAGAAACACTGTGGTCAGAAACACAGTGGTCAGAAATACAGTGGTCACAAGCACTGTGGTCAGTAACACACTGGTCAGAAACACACAGGTCAGTAACACACTGGTCAGAAACACTGTGGTCAGAAACACACATGTCAGAAATACAGTATTCTGAAACACAGTGGTCAGAAACACACTGGTCAGAAACACAGAGGTCAGAAACACAATGGTCACAAACACCGTGGTCAGAAATACACTGGTCGGAAACACAATGGTCATAAACACAATGGTCTGAAACACAGTGGTCAGAAAAACTCTGGTCAGAAGCACAGTAGTCAGAAACACAGTGGTCATAAACACACTGTTCACAAACACACTGGTCAGAAACACTCTCGTCAGAAACACAGTGGTTAGAAAAACAATGGTCAGAAACACAGTGGTCATAAACGCAGTGGTCAGAAACACTATGGTCAGAAACACGCTGGTCCGAAACATAGTGCTCAAAAACACCCTGGTCAGAAACACACTGGTCAGAAACACAGTGGTCAGAAACACACTGGTCAAAAACACAGTGGTCAGAAACACAGTGGTCATAAACACACTGGTCATACACACAGTGGTCAGAAACATAGTGGTCAAAACTTCAGTGGTCAGAAACACAGTGGTCAGAAACACAGTGGTCAGAAACACAGTAGTAATAAACACACCGGTCAGAAACACAGTGCTCAGAAACACAATGGTTAGAAACACATTAGTCAAACACACAGTGGTAAGAAACAAAATGTTCAGACGCACACTGGTCAGAAACACACTGGTCAGAAACACAGTGGTCAGAAACACAGTGGTCATAAACACAGTGGTCCGAAACACAGTGGTCAGAAACACAGTGGTCAGAAATACAATGGTCAGAAACACAGTGGTTAAAAACACACTGGTGTGAAACAGTGTGGTCAGAAACACAGTGGTCAAAAACACAGTGGTCAGAAACACAGTGTTCAGAAACACACCGGTTGGAAACACAGTGGACAGAAACACACGGGTCAGATACACAGTTGTCAGAAACGCAGTGGTCAGAAACAATGTTGTCAGAAACACAGTGGCCAGAAATACAGTGGTCAAAAACACAGTGGTCAGAAACACAGTGGTCAGAAACACAGTGGTCAGAAACATAGTGGTGAGAAACACACTGGTCAGAAAGTTAGTGGTTAGAAACACAGTGGTCAAAAACACGGTGGTCAGAAACACAGAGGTCAGAAACACAGTGGTCTGAATCACAGTGGTCAGAAACACAGTGGTCAGAAACATGGTGGTCAGGAACACAGTGGTCAGAAATACAGTGGTCACAAACACAGTGGTCAGTAACACACGGGTCAGAAACACAGTGCTCAGAAACACACTGGTCCGAAATACAGTGGTCAGAAACACAGTGGTCGGAAACACATTGGTTCGAAACACAGTGGTCAGAAACACAGTGGTCAGAAATACACTGGTCAGAAACACACTGATTAACACTCTGGTCAGAATCACACTGGTCAGAAACACAGTGGTCGCAAAAATAGTTGTCAGAAACACAGTGGTCAGAAGCCCCGTGGTCAGAAACAAAGTGGTCAGAAACACAGTGGTCAGAAGCACACTGGTCAGAATCACAGTGGTCAGAAACACTGTGGTCATAATCACAATGGTCAGAAACACACTGGTCAGAAACACAATGGTGAGAAGCAAGCTGGTCAGAAACACACTGCTCAGAAACACAGTGGTCAGAAACATGTTGGTCAGAAACACAGTGTTTGGAAACACACTGCTCAGAAACACACTTGTCAGAAACACACGTATCGGAAACACAGTGTTCAGAAACACAATTGTCAGAAACGTAGTGGTCATCAACACAGTGGTCAGAAACATAGTGGTCATAAACATACTGGTTAGAAACACGGTGGTCATAAACACCCTGGTCAAACACAGATTGGTCAGAAACACAGTGGTCAGAAACACACTGGTCAGAAACACACTGGTCAGAAACACAGTGGTCAGAAACACACTGGTCAGAAAGACAGTGGTGAGAAACACAGTGGTCAGAAACACAGTGGTCAGAAACAAATTGGTCATAAACACTCTGGTCAGAAACACAGTGGTCATAAACACAATGGTGAGAAACACACAGGTCAGAAACACAGTGGTAAGAAACACAATGGTCAGAAACACACTGGTCAGAAACACACTGGTCGGAAACACACTGGTCAGAAACATAGTGGTCAGAAACAAAGTGTTCAGAAACACAGTGGTCAGAAACACAGTGGTCAGAAACGCAATGGTCAGAAACACAGTGGTCAGAAAGACACTGGTTAGAAAAAAACTGGTCACGAACACACTGGTCAGAAACACAATGGTCAGAAACACGGTGGTCAGAAACACAGTGGACAGAAACACAGAGGTCAGAAACATAGTGTTAAGAAACACACTGGTCAGAAGCACAGTGGTCAGAAACACAGTGGTCACAAACACAGTGTTCAGAAACACTATGGTCAGAAACACACTGGTCAGAATGACAGTGGTCACAAACGCAGTGGTCAGAAACACAGTGGTGAGAAACACAGTGGTCAGAAACACAGTGGTCATAAACACAGTGGTCAGAAACACAGTGGTCAGAAACTTAGTGGTCAGAAACAAAGTGGTCAGGAACATATTGGTCTGAAACTAACAGGTAAGAAAGACACTGGTCAGAAACAGAGTGGTCAGAAACACTCCGGTTGTAAACACAATGGTCAGAAACACAGTGGTCAGACACACAGAGGTAAAAAACACACTGGTCAAAAACACGTTGGTCATAAACAAACTGGTCAGAAACACACCAGTCTGAAATACACTGGTCAGAAACAAAGTAGTCAGAAACACAATGGTCAGAAACACACTGGTCAGAAACACACTGGTCAGAAACACAGTGGTCAGAACTACACTGGTCACAAACACACTGGTCAGAAACTTTGTGGTCAGAAAAAAAGTGGTCATACACACGCTGGCCATATACATACTGGTCAGAAACACAGTGGTCAAAAACACCATGGTCCGAAACACATTGTTCGGAAACACACGGGTCAGAAACACAGTGGTCAAAAACACCGTGGTCAGAAACACACTGGTCAGAAACACACTGATCAGAAACACACCGGTCAAAAACGCAGTGGTCAGAAATACGGTGGTCAGAAACACAGTGGTCAGAAACACTGTGGTCAGAAACACAGTGGTCATAAACACACTGGTCAGAAACATAGTGGTCAGAAACACAGTGGTCAGAAACAAAGTGGTCAGAAACACAGTGGTCAGAAATACACTGGTCAGAAACATAGTGGTCATAAACACACTGGTCACAAACACATAAGTCAGAAACACATTGGTCAGAAACACAGCAGTCAGAAACACATTGGTCAGAAACACACTGGTCAGAAATACACAGGTCAGAAACACACTGGTCGGAAACACACTGGTCAGAAACACAGTTGTCAAAAACAAAGTGTTCAGAAACACAGTGGTCAGAAACACAGTGGTCACAAACGCAATGGTCAGAAACACAGTTGTCAGAAACACACTGGTCAGAAGCACACTGGTCAGAAAAAAACTGGTCACGAACACATTGGTAAGAAATACAATGGTCAGACACACGGTGGTCAGAAACACAGTGGTCAGAAACACACAGGTCAGAAACACAGTGGTCAGAAACACACTGGTCAGAAACACAATGGTTAGAAACATAGTGGTCCGAAACACACTGGTCAAAAACACAGTGGTCAGAAACACACTGGTCAGAAACACAGTGGTCAGAAACACAGTGGACAGAAACGCAGAAGTCAGGAACACAGTGTTAAGAAACACACTGGTCAGAAGCACAGTTGTCAGAAACATAGTGGTCACAAACACACTGTTCAGAAACTCAATGGTCAGAAACACACTGGTCAGAATGACAGTGGTCACAAGCACAGTGGTCAGAAACACAGTGGTGAGAAACACAGTGGTCAGAAACACACTGGTCATAAACACAGTGTTCAGAAACACAGTGGTCAGAAACTCAGTGGTCGGAAACAGAGTGGTCAGGGACACATTGGTCAGAAACAAACTGGTAAGAAAGACACTGGTCAGAAACACAGTGGTCAGAAACACTCTGGTTGTTAACATAATGGTCAGAAACACAGTGGTCAGACACACAATGGTCAAAAACACCCTGGTCAGAAACACGCTGGTCAGAAACACACTGGTCAGAAACACACCGGTCTGAAATACACTGGTCAGAAACACAGTGGTCAGAAACACAATGGTCAGAAACACACTGGTCAGAAACACACTGGTCAGAAACACACTGGTCAGAAACACA
>SZWC01002637.1:33200-47167 GCA_023375785.1 Penium margaritaceum
TGGTCAGAAACACAGTGGTCAGAAACACACTGGTCAGAAACACACTGGTCAGAAACACACTGATAAGAACCACAGTGGTCGGAAACACACTGGTCAGAAACACAGTGGTCAGAAACACAGCGGTCAGAAACACAACAGTCAGAAACACGGTGGTCAGAAACACAGTGGTCAGAAACACACTGGTCGGAAACACACTGGTCAGAAACTCACTAGTCAGAAACACAGTGGTCAGAAACACACAGGTCAGAAACACACTCGTCAGAAACACAATGCTCATAAACACACTGGTCAGAAACACAATGGTAAGAAACACATTGGTCAGAAACACAGTGGTCAGAAACACAGTGACCAGAATGACAGTGGTAAGAAACACAATGGTCAGAAGCACACTTGTTAGAAAAAAAGTGGTCAGAAACACAGTGGTAAAAAATACACTGGTCAGAATCACACTAGTCAGAAACACATTGGTCATAAACACACTGGTCAGAAACACGGTGGTCAGAAACACACTGGTCAGAAACACAGCGGTCAGAAACACACTGGTCAGAAACACGGTGGTCAGAAACACGGTGGCCAGAAACACACTGGTCAGAAACGCAGTGGTCAGAAACACAGTGGTCAGAAACACAGTAGTAAGAAACACACTAGTCAGAAACACACTGGTCAGAAACACAGTGGTCAGAAACACAGTGGTAATAAACACACTTGTCAGAAACACAATGGTAAGAAACACACTGGTCAGAAACATAGTGGTCAAAAACACAGTGGTCATAAACACGCTGGTCAGAAACACAGTGGTCAGAAACACATTCGGCAGAAACACAGTGGTCAGAAACACAATCGTCAGAAACACACTGGTCATAAACACAGTGTTCAGAAACACACCGGTCAGAAACACAGTGGTTAGAAACACACTGGTCCAAAACACACTGGTCAAAAATACATTGGTTATAAATACAGTGGTCAGAAACACAGTGGTAAGAAACACACTGGTCACAAACACGGTGGTCAGAAACACACTGGTCAGAAACATAGTGGTCCGAAACACATTGGTCACAAACACAGTGGTCAATAACACACCAGTCAGAAACACAGTGGTCAGCAACACACTGGTCAGAAACACAGTGGTCAGAAACACAGTGGTCAGAAACACAGTGGTCAGCAACACATTGGTCAGAAACACAGTGGTAAGAAACACACTGGTCAGAAACACACTGGTCAGAAACACAGTGGTCAGAAATACAGTGGTCAGAAACACACTGGTCAGAAACACACTGGTCACAAATACAGTGTTCAGAAACACACTTTTCAGAAACACAGTGGTCAGAAACACAGTGGTCACAAACACAGTGGTCAATAACAAGCCGGTCAGAAACACAGTGGTCAGAAACACAATGGTCAGAAACACAGTGGTCAGAAACACACTGGTTAGAAACGCAGTGGTCAGAACCACATTTGTCAGAAACACACTGGTCATAAACACACTGGTTAGAAACACACTGGTCAGAAACACACTGGTCAGAAACACGATGGTCAGAAACACAGTGGTCAGAAACACAGTGGTCACAAACACACTGGTCAGATACACAGTGGTCAGAAGCACAGTGGTCACTAACACCGTGGTCAGAAACGTAATGGTTAGAAACACACTGGTCAGAACCACACTGGTCTTAAACACAATGGTCAGAAACACAGTGGTCATAAACACATTGGTCAGAAACACACTGGTCAGAAACATAGTTGTGAGAAACACGCTGGTCAGAAACACACTGCTCAAAAACACAATGGTCAGAAACACGGTGGTCAGAAACACAGTGGTCAGAAAAACACTGGTCAGAAGCACAGTGGTCAGAAACACAATGGTCAGAAACACACTGCTCAGAAACACATTGGTCAGAAACATACTCGTCAGAAACACAGTGGTCAGAAACACAATGGTCAGAAACACAGTGGTCATAAACACAGTGGTCAGAAACACACTGGTCAGAAACACAGTGGTCAGAAACAGAGTGGTCAGAAACACAGTGGTCAGAAACACAGTGGTCAGAAACACAGTGGTCAGAAAGACAGCGGTCAGAAAGACAGTGGTCAGAAACACACTGGTTGGAAACATAGTGGACAGAAACACACGGGTCAGATACGTAGTTGTTAAAAACGCAGTAGTCATAAACAGTGTTCTCAGAAACACAGTGGTCATAAATACAATGGTCAGAAACACAGTGGTCAGAAACACAGTGGTTCAAAACACAGTTGTCAGTAACACAGTGGTCAGAAGCACAGTGGTCCGAAACACACTGGTCAGAAACACATTGGTCATAAACACAGTGGTCAGAAACACAGTGGTCAAAAACACAGTGGTCAGAAACACACTAGTCAGAAACACAGTGGTCAGACACACACTGGTCAGAAACACAGTGGTCAGAAACACAGTGGTCACAAACACAGTGGTCAGTAATACACCGGTCAGAAACACAGTGGTCAGAAACACATTGGTCAGAAACACGGTGGTCAGAAACACAGTGGTCAGAAACACACTGGTTAGAAACACAGTGGTCAGAACCACACTGGTTAGAAACACACTGGTCAGAAACACACTAGTTAGAAACACACTGGTCAGAAACACACTGGTCAGAATCACGGTGGTCAGAAACACAGTGGTCAGAAACACAGTGGTCACAAACACACAGGTCAGAAGCACAGTGGTCAGAAGCACAGTGGTCAGAAACACCGTGGTCAGAAATGTAATGGTCAGAAACACACTGGTCAGAACTACACTAGAATAAAACACAGTGGTCAGAAACACAGTGGTCATAAGCACAATGGTCAGAATCACACTGCTCAGAAACACAGTGGTCAGAAACATGGTGGTCAGAAAGACAGTGGTCAGAAACACACTGGTCAGAAGCACAGTGGTCAGAAACACAGCGGTGAGAAACACACTGGTCAGAAATACACTCGTTAGAAACACAGTGGTCAGAAACACAATGGTCAGAAACACAGTGGTCATAAACACGGTGGTCAGAAACATAGTGGTCAGAAACACACTGGTCAGAAACACGGTGGTCAGAAACACCTTGGTCAGAAACACACTGGTCAGAAATACAGTGGTCGGAAACATAGTGGTCAGAAACACAGTGGTAAGAAACACAGTGGTCATAAACACACTGGTCAGAAACACAGTGGTCAGAAACACAATGGTCAGAAACACACTGGTCAGACAAATGGTGGTAAGAAACACAATGGTCAGAAACACACTGGTCAGAAACACAGTGGTCAGAAACACAGTGGTCAAAAACACAGTGGTCAGAATCACAGTGGTCAGAAACACAGTGGTCAAAAATACAGTGGTCAGAAACACAATGGTCAGAAACACTGTGGTCAGAAATACGCTGGTCAGAAACACACTGGTTAGAAACACAGTGGTCAGAAACACAGTGGTCAGAAACACATTGGTGAGAAACACAGTGGTCAGAAACACACTGGTTGGAAACACAGTGGACAGAAACACACTGGTCACATACACAGTTTTCACAAACGCAGTGGTCAAAAACACTGTGGTCAGAAACACAGTGGTCAGAAATACAGTGGTTCGAAACACAGTGGTTCGAAACACAGTGGTCAGAAACACACTGGTCAGAAACACACTGGTCAGAAACACACTGGTCACAAACAGAGTGGTCAGAAACACAGTGGTTGGAAATACAGTGGTCAGAAACACAGTGGTCAGAAACACATTGGTCAGAAACACAGTGGTCAGAATCACACTGGTCAGAAACACAGTGGTCAGAAAAGAACTGGTCAGAAGCACAGTTGTCAGAAACAATGTGGTCAGAGAAACGGTGGTCAGAAAGAGACTGGTTAGAAACTCAGTGGTCAGAAACACAGTGGTCAGAAACACAGTGGTCATCAACACACTGGTCAGAAACACAGTCGTGAGAGGCACATTGGTCAGAAAAACCCTGGTCCGAAGCACGGTGGTCAGAAAAACACTGGTCATAAACACACTCGTCAGAAACACAGTGGTCAGAAACAGTGGTCATAAACACACTGGTCAGAAACACAGTGGTTAGAAACACCCTGGTTAGAAACACACTGGGCAGAAACAGAGTGGTCAGAAGCACACTGGTCATAAACACACTGGTCAAAAACACCCTATTCGGCAACACACTGGTCACAAACACAGTGTTCAGACACACACTGGTCAGAAACACATTTGTTAGAAACACACTGGTCGGAAACACACTGGTCAGAAACAATGTGTTAAGAAACACAATGGTCATAAACACACTGGTCAGAAACACACTGGTCAAAACACCCTGGTCAGAATCACAGTGGTCTGAAACACACTGGTCAGAAACACACTGGTCAGAAAAAGAGTGGCCAGAAATACAGTGGTCAGAAACACAGTGGTCAGAAACACAATGGTCAGAAACACAATGGTCAGGAACACAGTGGTCAGAAACACAGTGGTCAGAAATACACTGGTCGGAAATAGATCGGTCAGAAACATACTGGTCAGACCCACAGTGGGCAGAAACACACCGGTCACAAAATCACTGGTCAGACACACAGTGGTCAGAAACACAGTAGTCGGAAACACATTGGTCAAAAACACACGGGTCAGAAACACAGTGGTCAGAAACACACTGCTCAGAAACACAGTGGTCCGAAACACAGTGGACAGAATCACACTGGTCAGAAACACAGTGGTCCAAAACACACTTGTCAGAAACACATTGGTCAGAAACACGATGGTCAAAAATACAGTGGTCAGAAATACAGTGGTCATAAACACACAGGTCAGAAACACACTGGTCGGAAACACACTGGTCAGAAACACAGTGGTCGGAAACACAGTGGTAAGAAACACATCGGTCAGAAACACAGTGGTCAGAAACACACTCGTCAGAAGCACCGTGGTCAGAAACACACTGGTCACAAACAAAATGGTCGGAAAAACAGTGGTTGGAACTACAGCGGTCGGAAACACACTAGTCAGAAACCCATTGGGAAAAAACACACTGGTCTGAAACACAGTGGTCAGAAACACAATAGTCAGAAACACAGTGGTCAGAAACACACTGGTCAGAAACACGTTGGTGAGAAACACAGTGGTCAGAAACACAGTAGTAAAAAACACACTGGTCAGAAACACACTGGTCAGAAGCCCAATGGTCAGAAACACAGAGGTCAGAAACACAGTGGTCAGAACCACAGTGGTCAGAAACACAATGTTCAGAAACACAGTGGTCAAAAACACGCTGTTCAGAAACACATTGGTCATAAACACACTGGTCAGAAACACAATGGTCATAAACATAGTGGTCAAAAACACACTGGTCAGAAACACAGTGGTCAGAAACACAGTGGTCAGAACCACACTGGTCAGAAACACAGTAGTCAGAAACACAATGGTCAGAAACACAATGGTCAGAAACACACTGTTCAAAAACACAGTGGTTATAAACACACTGGTCAGAAACACGGTGGTCAGAAACACAGTGGTCAGAAACACACTGACCAGGAACACACTTGTCAGAAACACAATGGTCAGCAACACAGTGGTCAGAAACACAGTGGTCATGAACACACTGGTCACAAACACACTGGTCAGAAACACACTGGTCAAAAACACGCTTGTCAGAAACACACTGGTCAGAAACACATTGGTCAGAAAAACACTGGTCATAAACACACTAGTCAGAAACACATTGGTCAGAAACACAGTGGTCAGAAACTCACTGGTCAGAAACACAGTTGTCAGAAACACACCGGTCAGAAAAACACTATTCAGAAACACAGATGTCAGAAACACACTGGTGAGAAAAACAGTGGTCAGAAACACAGTGGTCGGAAACACACTGGTCAGAAACACAGTGGTCAGAAACACACTGGTCAGAAACACAGTGACTAGAAACACAGTGGTCGGAAATACAGTGGTCAGAAACACACCTGTCAGAAACATTGTGGTCAGAAAGACATTGGTAAGAACTACCCTGGTCAGAAACACACAAGTCAGAAACACATTTGTCAAAAACACACAGGTCAGAAACACAGTGGTCAGAAACACGGGAGTCAGAAACATAGTGGTCAGAAACAGACTTGTCAGAAACACGTTGGTCAGAAACAAAGTGGTGATAAACACAGCGGTCAGCAACACAGTGGTCATGAACACACTGGTCAGAAACACAGTGGTCAGATACACAGTGGTCAGAAGCATAGTGGTCAGGAACAAAGTGGTCATTAACACACTGATCAGAAACACAGTGGTCAGTAACACACTACTCAGGAACACAGTGGTTGGAAACACACTGGTCAAAACCACAGTGGCAAGAAACACAGTGGTCAGAAACACAGTGGTCAGAAACTCATTGGTCAGAAACACAATGGTCAGAAACACGGTGGTCAAAAACACAGTGGTCAGAAACTCACTGGTCAGAAACACACTGATCAGAAAAACAATGTTCAACACACAGATGTCAGAAAAACACTGGTCAGAAAAACAGTGGTCAGAGACACAGTGGTCAGAAACACACTGGTCAAAAACACAGTGGTCATAAACAAACTGGTCAGAAACGAAGTGGGCAGAAACACAGTGGCCAGAAACACAGTGGTCGGAAATACAGTGGTCAGAAACACACCTGTCAGAAACACAGTGGTCAGAAATACATTGGTAAGAACTACCCTGGTCAGAAACACACAAGTCAGAAACACATTTGTCAAAAACACACTGGTCAGAAACACAGTGGACAGAAACACAAGAGTCAGAAACATAGTGGTCAGAAACAGACTTGTTAGAAACACGTTGGTCAGAAACACAGTGGTGATAAACACATCGGTCAGAAACACAATGGTAATGAACACACTGGTCATAAACACAGTGGTCAGAAACACAGTGGTCAGAAGCACAGTGGTCAGAAACACAGTGGTCATTAACACACTGATCAGAAACACAGTGGTCAGTAACACACTACTCAGAAACACAGTGGTCGGAAACACACTGGTCAAAACCACAGTGGCGAGAAACACAGTGGTTGGAAACACAGTGGTGAGAAACGCATTGGTCAAAAACACACTGGTCAGAAAGACAGTGGTCAGAAACACACTATTCAGAAACACGGTGGTCAGAAACACACGGGTCATAAACACAGTGGTGAGAAACACAATGGTCAGAAACACACTAGTCAGAAACACACTGGTCAGAAACACACTAGTCAGAAACACACTGGTCACAAACACACTAGTCAGTTTCACACGGGTCAGAAACACAGTGGTCAGAAAAACGGTGGTCAGAAACACAGTGATCAGAAACACAGTGAGCAGAAACTCAGTGGTCAGAAACACAGTGGTCAGAAACACACTGGTCAGAAACACACTGTTCAGAAACACAGTGTTCAGAAACACACTGGTCAGAAACACAGTGGTCAGAAACACACTGGTCTGAAACACAGTGGTCAGAAACACTGTGGTCAGAAACACACTGGTCAGGAACACACTGGTCAGAAACACAGTGGTCAGAAACAAACTGCTGAGAAACACAGTGGTAGGAAACACACTGGACAGAAACACCCTGGTCACAAACACACTGGTCAGAAACACAGTGGTCAGAAACACACTGGTCATAAACACACTGGTCAGAAACACGGTGGTCAGAAACACAGGGGTCAGAAACACGGTGGTCAGAAACACAGTGGTCAGAAACAAAGTGGTGAGAAACTCACTGGTCAGAAACACACTGTTCAGAAACACAGAGGTCAGAAACACACTGGTCAGAAATACAGTGGTCATAAACACAGTGGTCAGAAACACACTGGTCGGAAACACAGTGGTCAGAAAGACTGTGACCAGAAACACAATGGTCAAAACACAGTGGTCAGAAACACACTTGGCAGAAACACAGTGGTCAGACACACATTGGTCAGACCTACACTGATCAGAAACACACTAGTCAGAAACACATTGGTAAGAAACACACTCGTCAAAAACGCAATGGTCAGAAAGACAGTGGTCACAAACACACCTGTCAGAAACACGGTGGTCAGAAACACACTGCTCAGAAACACAGTGGTCAAAAACACACTGGTCAGAAGAACAGTGGCCAGAAACACAGTGGTCAGAAACACAGTGGTAAAAAACTCATTGGTCAGAAACACAGTGGCGAGAAAATCACTGGTCAGAAACACCCTGTTCATAAACACAGTGGTCAGAAACACAATGGTCATAAACACAGTGGCCAGAAACATAGTGGTCAGAAACACACTGGTCAGAAACACACTGGTCAGAAACACACTGGTCAGAAACACACTGGTCATAAAGACAGTGGTTAGAAACACAGTGGGCAGAAACACAGTGGCCATAACACAGTGGTCAGAATCACAGTGGTCAGAAACTCACTGGTCAGAAACACAGTGGTCGGAAACACACTGGTCAGAAACACACTGTTCAGAAACATAGTGGTCAGAAACCACTGGCAAGAAACACGGTGGTCAAAAACACAGTGGTCATAAACTCACTGGTCAGAAACACAGTGGTTGGAAACACACTGGTCAGAAACACCTTGTTCAGAAACACAGTGGTCAGAAATACACTGGTCAGAAACAAAGTGGTCAGAAACATAGTGGTCAGAAACACACTGGTGAGAAACGCAGTGGTCCGAAACACAGTGGCAGCAACAGAATGGTAAGAAAAACAGTGGCAGAAACACGGTGGTCAGAAACACATTGGTCAGAACTGCACTCGTCTGAAACACACTAGTCAGAAACACATTTGTCAGAAACAAACTGGTCAGAAACACAGTGGTCAGAAACACGGTAGTCAAAAACACAGTGGTCAGAAACACCCTGGTCAGGAACACGTTGGTGAGAAACACACTGGTCAGAAACACAGTGGTCAGAAACACACTGGTCAGAAACACACTGTTCAGAAACACAGTGGTCAGAAACACACTGGTCATAAACACACTGGTCAGAAACACAGTGGTCTGAAACACACCGTTCAAAAACACAGTGGTCAGAAACACACTGCTCAAAAACACACTGGTCAGAAACACAGTGGTCAGAAACACACTGGTCGGAAACACATTGGTCAAAAACACACGGGTCAGAAACACAGTGGTCAGAAACACACTGCTCAGAAACACAGTGGTCCGAAACACACTGGACAGAAACACACTGGTCAGAAACACAGTGGTCCGAAACACACTGGTCAGAAACACACTGGTCATAAACACGATGGTCAAAAACACAGTGGTCAGAAACACAGTGGTCAGAAACACACTGGTCAAAAACACACTGGTTGGAAACACACTGGTCAGAAACACAGTGGTCAGAAACACAGTGGTAAGAAACACAGCGGTCAGAAACACAGTGGTCAGAAACACACTGGTCAGAAGCACAGTGGTCAGAAATACACTACTCAAAAACACAGTGGTCATAAACACAGTGGTCGGAACTACAACGGTCAGAAACACACTAGTCAGAAACCCATTGGTCAAAAACGCACTGGTCTGAAACACAGTGGTCAGAAACACAGTAGTCAGAAACACAGTGGTCATAAACACACTGGTCAGAAACACGTTGGTGAGAAACACAAGTGTCAGAAACACAGTAGTAAAAAACAGAGTGGTCAGAATCACATTGGTCAGAAGCACACTGGTCAGAAACACAATGGACATAAACACAGGTCAAAAACACAGTGGTCACAACCACATTGGTCATAAACACAATGTTCAGAAACACAGTGGTCAGAAACACACTGTTCAGAAACACAGTGGTCAAAAAGACACTGTTCAGAAACACGGTGGTCATAAACATAGTGGTCAAAAAGACACTGGTCAGAAACACAGTGGTTAGAAACACTCTGGTCAGAACCACGCTAGTCAGAAACACAGTAGACAGAAACACAATGGTCAGAAACACAGTGGTCAGAAACACACTGTTCAGAAACACAGTGGTCATAAACACACTGGTCAGAAACACGATGGTCAGAAAGACAATGGTCAGAAACACACTGGTCGGAAACACAGTCGTCAGAAACTCAGTGGTCAAAAACACAGTGGTCAGAAACACACTGATCAGGAACACACTGGTCAGAAACACAGTGGTCAGCAACATAGTGGTCAGAAACACAGTGGTCATGAACACACTGGTCACAAACACACTGTTCAGAAACACAGTGGTCATAAACACAATGGTCAGAAACACAGTGGTCAGAAACACACTGGTCAGAAACACACTGGTCAGGAACACACTGGTCAAAAACACAGTGGTCAGAAACACACTGCTGAGAAACACAGTGGTCGGAAACATACTGGACAGAAACACCCTGGTGACAAACACACTGGTCAGAAACACGTTGGTCAGAAACACACTGGTCATAAACACACTGGTCAGAAACACGGTGGTCAGAAACACAGTGGTCAGAAACATGGTGGCCAGAAACACAGTGGTCAGAAACACAGTGGTCAGAAACTCACTGGTCAGAAACACACTGTTCAGAAACACAGAGGTCAGAAACACACAGGTCAGAAACACAGTGGTCACAAAACACAATGGTCAGAAACACACTGGTCGGAAACACAGTGGTCAGAAAGACTGTGGCCAGAAACACAATGGTCAAAACACAGTGGTCAGAAACACACTTGGCAGAAACACAGTGGTCAGACACACATTGGTCAGACCTACACTGATCAGAAACACACTACTTAGAAACACATTGGTCAGAAACACACTCGTCAGAAACGCAGTGGTCAGAAACACAGTGGTCACAAACACACCTGTCAGAAACACAGTGGCCAGAAAGACACTGCTCAGAAACACAGTGGTCAGAAACACACTGGTCAGAAGAACAGTGGCCAGAAACACAGTGGTCAGAAACAAAGTGGTCAAAAACTCATTGGTCAGAAACACAATGGCCAGAAAATCAGTGGTCAGAAACACCCTTTTCAGAAACACAGTGGTCAGAAACACAATGGTCATAAACACAGTGGCCAGAAACATAGTGGTCAGAAACACACTGGTCAGAAACACACTGGTCAGAAACACACTGGTCAAAAAAAACACTGGTCAGAAACGCACTGGTCAGAAAGACAGTGGTTAGAAACATAGTGGTCAGAAACACAGTGGCCAGAAACACAGTGGTCAGAAACACAGTGGTCAGAAACTCACTGGTCAGAAACACAGTGGTCGGAAACACACTGGTCAGAAACACACTGTTCAGAAACATAGTGATCAGAAACACACTGGCAAGAAACACAGTGGTCAAAAACAGAGTGGTCAGAAACTCACAGGTCAGAATCACAGTGGTCAGAAACACACTGGTCAGAAACACAGTGGTCAGAAACACAGTGGCCAGAAACACAGTGGTCAGAAACACAGTGGTCAGAAACTCACTGGTCAGAAACACAGTGGTCGGAAACACACTGGTCAGAAACACACTGTTCAGAAACATAGTGATCAGAAACACACTGGCAAGAAACACAGTGGTCAAAAACAGAGTGGTCAGAAACTCACAGGTCGGAATCACAGTGGTTGGAAACACACTGGTCATAAACACCTTGTTCAGAAACACAGTGGTCAGAAACACACTGGTCAGAAACACAGTGGTCAGAAACACAGTGGTCAGAAACACACTGGTGAGAAACGCAGTGGTCAGAAACACAGTGGCAGAAACAGAATGGTAAGAAAAACAGTGGCAGAAACACGGTGGTCAGAAACACATTGGTCAGAACTGCACTGGTCAGAAACACACTAGTCAGAAACACATTTGTCAGAAACACACTGGTCAGAAACACAGTGGTCAGAAACACGGTGGTCAGAAACACATTGGTCAGAACTGCACTGGTCAGAAACACACTAGTCAGAAACACATTTGTCAGAAACACACTGGTCAGAAACACAGTGGTCAGAAACACGGTTGTCAGAAACACAGTGGTCAGAAACACCCTGGTCAGGAACACGTTGGTGAGAAACACAGTGGTTAGAAACATAGTGGTCAGAGACACAGTGGTCAGAAACAAAGTGGTCTGAAACACAGTGGTCAAAAACACACTGCTTAGAAACACAGTGGTCGGAAACACACTGGTCAAAAACAAAGTGGTCAGAAACACAGTGGTCAGAAACACACTGGTCAGAAACACACTGTTTAGAAACACAGTGGTCAGAAACACACTGGTCAGAAACACACTGGTCAAAAACACAGTGGTCTGAAACACACCGTTCAAAAACACAGTGGTCAGAAACACACTGCTCAGAAACACACTGCTCAGAAACACAGTGGTCAGAAACACAATGGTCGGAAACACATTGGTCAATAACACACGGGTCAGAAACACAGTGGTCAGAAACACACTGCTCAGAAACACAGTGGTCCAAAACACACTGGACAGAAACACACTGGTCAGAAACACTGTGGTCCGAAACACACTGGTAAGAAACACACTGGTCAGAAACACGATGGTCAAAAACACAGTGGTCAGAAACACAGTGGTCAGAAACAAACTGGTCAGAAACACACTGGTTGGAAACACACTGGTCAGAAACACAGTGGTCAGAAACACAGTGGTAAGACACACAGCGGTCAGAAACAGAGTGGTCAGAAGCACACTGGTCAGAGGCACAGTGGTCAGAAATACACTACTCAGAAACACAATGGTCGGAAACACTGTGGTCGGAACTAGAGCGGTCGGAAACACACTAGTCAGAAACCCATTGGTCAAAAACACACTGGTCTGAAACACTGTGCTCAGAAACACAGTAGTCAGAAAGACAGTGGTCAGAATCACACTGGTCAGAAACACGTTGGTGAGAAACACAAGTGTATGAAACACAGTAGTAAAAAAAAGAGTGGTCAGAATCACACTGGTCAGAAGCACACTGGTCAGAAACACAATGGACAGAAACACAGAGGTCAGAAACACAGTGGTCAGAACCACATTGGTCAGAAACACAATGTTTAGAAACACAGTGGTCAGAAACACACTGTTCAGAAACACAGTGGTCAGAAAGACACTGGTCAGAAACACACTGGTCATAAACATAGTGGTAAAAAAGACACTGGTCAGAAACACAGTGGTCAGAAAGACACTGGTCAGAAACACACTGGTCATAAACATAGTGGTAAAAAAGACACTGGTCAGAAACACAGTGGTCAGAAACACACTGGTCAGAACCACACTGGTCAGAAACACAGTAGTCAGAAACACAATGGTCAGAAACACAGTGGTCAGAAACACACTATTCAGAAACACAGTGGTCATAAACACACTGGTCAGAAACACGGTGGTCAGAAAGACAGTGGTCAGAAACACACTGGTCGGAAACACAGTCGTCAAAAACTCAGTGGTCAAAAACACAGTGGTCAGAAACACACTGATCAGGAACACACTGGTCAGAAACACAGTGGTCAGCAACATAGTGGTCAGAAACACAATGGTCATGAACACACTGGTTACAAACACACTGGTCAGAAACACACTGGTCAGAAACACACTTGTCAGAAGCACACTGGTCAGAAACACATTGGTTAGAAACACACTGGTCTGAAACACACTGGTCAGAAACACATTGGTCAGAAACACAGTGGTCAGAAACTCACTGGTCAGAAACACAGTGGTCAGAAACACACCGGTCAGAAACACACTGTTCAGAAACACAGTTGTCAGAAACACACTGGTCAGAAAAACACTGGTCAGAAACACAGTGGTCAGAAACACACCGGTCAGAAACACACTGTTCAGAAACACAGATGTCAGAAACACACTGGTCAGAAAAACAATGGTCAGAAACACAGTGGTCAGAAACACACTGGTCAGAAACACAGTGGTCAGAAACACACTGGTCAGAAACACAGTGGTCAGAAACACACTGGTCAGAAACACAGTGGTCAGAAACACTGTGGTCAGAAACACACTGGTCATAAACACACTGGTCAGAAACACGGTGGTCAGAAACACAGTGGTCAGAAACACA
>SZWC01002637.1:59566-72269 GCA_023375785.1 Penium margaritaceum
TGGTCAGAAACACAGTGGTCAGAAACACAGTGGTCAGAAACACACTGGTCAGAAACACACAGGTCAGAAACACAGTGGTCAGAAACACACTAGTCAGAAACACACTGGTCAGAAACACAGTGGTCAGAAACACATTGGTCAGAAACACAGTGGTCAGAAACACACTGGTCAGGAACTCACTGGTCAGAAACACAGTGGTCAGAATCACACTGGTCAGAAACACACTGTTCAGAAACACAATGGTCAGAAACACACTGGTCAGAAACACACTGGTCAGAAACACCGTGGTCTGAAACACATTGTTCAAAAACAGAGTGGTCAGAAACACACTGGTCAGAAACACACTAGTCAGAAACACGGTGGCCAGAAACAAAGTGGTCAAAAACACATTGGTATGAAACACATGGGTCAGAAACACAGTGGTCAGAAACACACTACTCAGAAACACAGTGGTCCGAACCACACTAGACAGAAACACATTGGTCAGAAACATAGTGGTCAGAAACACAGTGGTCAGAAACACACTACTCAGAAACACAGTGGTCCGAACCACACTAGACAGAAACACATTGGTCAGAAACATAGTGGTCCGAAACACACTGGTCAAAAACACATTGGTCAGAAACACGACGGTCAAAAACACAATGATCAGAAACACAGTGGTCAGAAACACAGTGGTCAGAAACACACTGGTCGGAAACACACTCGTCAGAAACATTGTGGTCAGAAACACAGTGGTAAGAAATACAGTGGTCAGAAACACAGTGGTCAGAAACACACTGGTCAAACGCACAGTGGTCAGAAACACACTGCTCAGAAACACAGTGGTTGGAAACACAGTGGTCGGAACTACACTGGTCGGAAATTCAGTAGTTTGAAACCCATTGGTCAGAAACACACTGGTCTGAAACACAGTGGTCAGAAACACGCTGGTCAAAAACACATTGGTCAGAAACATAGTGGTCGGAAACACAGTAGTTAGAAACCCATTGGTCAGAAACATAGTGGTCGGAAACACAGTAGTTAGAAACCCATTGGTCAGAAACATAGTGGTCGGAAACACAGTAGTTAGAAACCCATTGGTCAGAAACATAGTGGTCGGAAACACAGTAGTTAGAAACCCATTGGTCAGAAACATAGTGGTCGGAAACACAGTAGTTAGAAACCCATTGGTCAGAAACATAGTGGTCGGAAACACAGTAGTTAGAAACCCATTGGTCAGAAACATAGTGGTCGGAAACACAGTAGTTAGAAACCCATTGGTCAGAAACATAGTGGTCGGAAACACAGTAGTTAGAAACCCATTGGTCAGAAACATAGTGGTCGGAAACACAGTAGTTAGAAACCCATTGGTCAGAAACATAGTGGTCGGAAACACAGTAGTTAGAAACCCATTGGTCAGAAACATAGTGGTCGGAAACACAGTAGTTAGAAACCCATTGGTCAGAAACATAGTGGTCGGAAACACAGTAGTTAGAAACCCATTGGTCAGAAACATAGTGGTCGGAAACACAGTAGTTAGAAACCCATTGGTCAGAAACATAGTGGTCGGAAACACAGTAGTTAGAAACCCATTGGTCAGAAACATAGTGGTCGGAAACACAGTAGTTAGAAACCCATTGGTCAGAAACATAGTGGTCGGAAACACAGTAGTTAGAAACCCATTGGTCAGAAACATAGTGGTCGGAAACACAGTAGTTAGAAACCCATTGGTCAGAAACATAGTGGTCGGAAACACAGTAGTTAGAAACCCATTGGTCAGAAACATAGTGGTCGGAAACACAGTAGTTAGAAACCCATTGGTCAGAAACATAGTGGTCGGAAACACAGTAGTTAGAAACCCATTGGTCAGAAACATAGTGGTCGGAAACACAGTAGTTAGAAACCCATTGGTCAGAAACATAGTGGTCGGAAACACAGTAGTTAGAAACCCATTGGTCAGAAACATAGTGGTCGGAAACACAGTAGTTAGAAACCCATTGGTCAGAAACATAGTGGTCGGAAACACAGTAGTTAGAAACCCATTGGTCAGAAACATAGTGGTCGGAAACACAGTAGTTAGAAACCCATTGGTCAGAAACATAGTGGTCGGAAACACAGTAGTTAGAAACCCATTGGTCAGAAACATAGTGGTCGGAAACACAGTAGTTAGAAACCCATTGGTCAGAAACATAGTGGTCGGAAACACAGTAGTTAGAAACCCATTGGTCAGAAACATAGTGGTCGGAAACACAGTAGTTAGAAACCCATTGGTCAGAAACATAGTGGTCGGAAACACAGTGGTCAGAAACACAGTGGTCAGAACCATAGTGGTCACAAACACACTGGTCAGAAACACAGTGGTCATAAACACACTGGTAAAAAACACAGTGGTAAAAAACACAGTGGTCAGAAACACGCTGGTCAGAAACACGCTGGTCATAAACACACTGGTAAGAAACACAGTGGTCAGAAACACAGTGGTCAGAAACACAGTGTTCATAAACACACTGGTCAGAAACACGGTGGTCAGAAACACGGTGGTCAGAAACACAGTGGTCAGAAAAACACTTGTCAGAAACACAGTGGCCGGAAACACACTAGTCAGAAACACACTGGTCAAAAACACACTGGTTAGAAACACACTTGTCAGAAACACACTGGTCAGAAACACGGTGGTCAGAAACACGATGGTCAGAAACACACTGGTCAGAAAGACAGTGGTCATAACCACACTGGTCAGAAACAATGTGGTCAGAAGCATAGTGGTCAGAAACATCGTGTTAAAAAACACAGCGGTCAGAAACATAGTGGTCAGAAACACAGTGGTCAGAAACACAGTGGTCATAATCACCCTGGTCAGAAACAGAGTGGTCACAAACACTGTGGTCAGAAACACACTGCTCAGAAACACAGTGGCCATAAACACACTGGTCAGAAACACAGATGTGAGAAACACAGTGCTCAGAAACACACTGGTCAGAAACACAGTGGTCATAAAGACACTGGTCAGAAACACAGTGGTCAAAAACACAGTGGTCAGAAACATGCTGGTCAGAAGCACGCTGGTCATAAACACACTGGTAAGAAACACAGTGGTCTGAAACACAGTGGTCAGAAACACAGTGTTCATAAACACAGCGGTCAGAAACACAGTGGTCAGAAACACAGTAGTCAGAAACACACTTCTCAGAAACACACCTGTCACAAACACACTCGTCAGAAACACAATGGTCGGAAACATAATGGTCAGAAACACAGTGGTCATAAACACAGTGGTCAGACACATGGTGGTCAGAAACACACTGGTCAGCAACATAGTGGTCCGAAACACACTGGTCAGAAACACAGTGGTTCGAAACACAGTGGACAAAAACACAGTAATCAGAAAACCCCCGGTTGGAAACATAGTGGTCAGAAACACACGGGTCAGAAACACAGTGGTCAGAAACGCAGTGGTCAGAAACGCAGTGGTCAGGAACACAGTGGTTAGAAACACAGTGTTCAGAAATACAGTGGTCAGAGACACAGTGATCAGAAACACAGTGGTCAGAAACAGGGTGGTCAGAAACACAGTGGTCATAAACACACTGGTCAGAAACACACTGGTCAGAAACACAGTGGTCAGAAACAAAGTGGTCAGAAACACAGTGGTCAGAAACACACTGGTCAGAAACACACTGGTCAGAAACACAGTGGTCAGAAACAAAGTGGTCAGAAACATAGTGGTCAGAAACACAGTGGTCAGAAACACAGTGTTCAGAAATACAGTGGTCAGAAATACAGTGGTCAAAGACACAGTGGTCAGAAATACACTGGTCAGTATCACAGTGGTCAGAAACACAGTGGTTAGAAACAAAGTCGTCAGAAACACAATGGTCAGAGAAACAGTGGTCAGAAACAGACTAGTTGGAAACAAAGTTGCCAGAAACACACTGGCCACAAACACAGTGGTCAGAAACACACTGGTCAGAAACGCACTCGTCAGAAACACAGTGGTCATCAACACGGTGGTCATAGACACACTGGTCAGAAATACAGCTGTCAGAAGCGCAGTGGTCAGACACACCCTGGTCAGAAACACAGTGGTCAGAAACACATTGGTCGGAAACACACTGGTCAGAAACAGTGTTAATAAACCCACTGGTCAGGAACACAGTGATGATAAACACACCGGTCAGAAACACAATGGTCAAAAAGATAGTGGTCATAAACACACTGGTCAGAAACACAGTGGTCAGGAACACAGTGGTAATAAACACAGTGGTCAGAAACACATTGGTCAGAAACACAGTGGTCAGAAACACAGTGGTCAGAAACACAGTGGTCAGAAACACATTGGTCAGAAACACAGTGTTCATAAACACACTGGTGAGAAACTTAGCAGTCAGAAACATTGCGGTCAGAAACACACTGGTCAGAAACACACTGGTCAGAAATGCACTGCTCGCAAACACATTGCTCAGAAACACAGTGGTCAGAAACACAGTGGTCAGAATCATAGTGGTCAGAAACACATTGGTCAGAAACACAGTGGTCAGCAACACACTGGTCAGAAATGCACTGCTCGCAAACACATTGCTCAGAAACACAGTGGTCAGAAACACAGTGGTCAGAATCATAGTGGTCAGAAACACATTGGTCAGAAACACAGTGGTCAGCAACACACTGGTCAGAAACACACTGGTCAGAAACACACTGGTCATAAACACATTGGTCAGAAACACAGTGGTCAAAAGCACAGTGATCACAAACACACTGGTCAGAAACACAGCGGTCAGAAACACAGTGGTCAGCAACACACTGGTCAGAAACACAGTGGTCAGAAACATAATGGTCAGAAACACACTGGTCAGAAACACACTGGTCCGAAACACAGTGGTCAGAAACACAGTCGTCAGAAATACAGTGGTCAGAAACACAGTGGTCAGAAACACAGTGGTCAGAAAGACACATGTCAGATACCCACATGTCAGAAACACAGTGGTCAGAAACACAGAAACACACTGGTCGGAAACACACTCGTCAGAAACATAGTGTTCAGAAACACACTGGTCAGAACACAGTGGTCAAAAACAGACTGGTCAGAAACACACTGGTCAGAAACACAGTGGTCAAAAAGAGAGTGGTCAGAAAGACAGTGTCAGAAACGCAGTGATCAGAAACACACTGGTCAGAAAAACAGTGGTCAGAAAAGCACGGGTCAGAAACACAATTGTCAGAAACACAGTGGTCAGAAACAAAGTGGTCAGAAACACAGTGGTCAGGAGCACAGTGGTCATAAACACAGTGGTCAGAAATACCCTGGTCAGAAACACACTGGTCAGGAACACAGCAGTCTGAAACACAGTGGTCAGAAACACAGTGGTCAGAAACAAACTGGCCAGAAACACCTTGGCCAGAAACACAGAGGTCAGAAACACACTGGACAGAAACGCAGTGGTCACGAACACAGTGGTCAGAAACACTGTGGTCAAAAACACAGTGGTCAGAAACACACTGGGCAGAATTACACTGGTCAGAAACACAGTGGTCAGAAACACACTGGTCAGAAACACACTGGTCAAAAACACGGTGGTCAGAAACGAAGTGGTCAGAAACACAGTGGTCAGAAACACAGTGGTCAGAATCATAGTGGTCAGAAACACATTGGTCAGAAACACAGTGGTCAGCAACACACTGGTCAGAAACACAGTGGTCAGAAACACAGTGGTCAGAATCATAGTGGTCAGAAACACATTGGTCAGAAACACAGTGGTCAGCAACACACTGGTCAGAAACACAGTGGTCAGAAACACAGTGGTCAGAATCATAGTGGTCAGAAACACATTGGTCAGAAACACAGTGGTCAGCAACACACTGGTCAGAAACACAGTGGTCAGAAACACAGTGGTCAGAATCATAGTGGTCAGAAACACATTGGTCAGAAACACAGTGGTCAGCAACACACTGGTCAGAAACACAGTGGTCAGAAACACAGTGGTCAGAATCATAGTGGTCAGAAACACATTGGTCAGAAACACAGTGGTCAGCAACACACTGGTCAGAAACACAGTGGTCAGAAACACAGTGGTCAGAATCACAGTGGTCAGAAACGCACTGGTCAGAAAAACACTGGTCAGAAACACAATGGTCAGAAACACAGTGGTCAGAAAAACAGTGTTCATAAACACAGTGGTCAGAAACACACTAGTCAGAAACACAGTGGTCAGAAACACACTGGTCAGAAACACAGTGGTCAGAAACACAGTGGTCAGAAACACACTGGTCAGAAACACAGTGGCCAAACACATAGTGGTCAGAAACACACTGGTCAGAAACACAGTGGTCAGAAACACAGTGGTCAGAAACACACTGGTCAGAAACACAGTGGCCAAACACATAGTGGTCAGAGAAACAGTGGTCACAAACACAGTGGTCAGAAACACAATGGTTATAAACACAATGGTCAGAAACGTGGTGGTCAGAAACACAGTGGTCAGAAGCACCGTGGTCATAAACATAGTGGTCAGAAACACACTGGTAAGAAACACAGTGGTTATAAACACAATGGTCAGAAAAGTAGTGGCCATAAACACATTGGTCAGAAACACACTAGTCAGAAACACACTGGTCAGAAACACTCTGGTCAGAAACACAGTGGTCGGAAACACACTGGTCAGAAACACACTGGGCAGAAACACACTGGTTAGAAACACACTGGTCAGAAACACAGTGGTCAGAAACACAGTGGTCAGAAACATACTGGCGAGAAACACAGTGGTCATAAACTCAGTGGTATGAGACACAGTGGTCAGAAACAACCTGGTCAGAACCACACTGGTTAGAAACACCTTGGTCAGAAACACACTAGTAAGAAACACACCGGTCAGAAACACAGTGGCCAGAAACATACTGGTCAGAGAAACAGTGGTCAGAAACACAGTGGTCAGAAACACAGTGGTCAGAAACGCACTGGTCAGAAACAAACTGGTCAGAAACTCAGTGGTCAGAAAGACAGTGGCCAGAAACACAGTGTTAATAAACACAGTGGTCAGAAACACACTGGTCAGAAATACCGTGGTCAGAAATACAGTGGTCAGAAACGTAGTAGTTAGAGACACACTGGTCAGGAACACACTGGCCAGAAACACACTCGTCCGAAACACAGTGGTCGGAAACACACTGGTCCGAAACACAATGGTCAGAAACACAGTGGTCAGAAACACACTGGTCAGAAACACAGTGGTCAGAAACACAGTGGTCAGAAACAAACTGGTCAGAAACACAGTGGTCATAAACACACTGGTCAGAAACACAGTGGTCAGAAACACACTGGTCAGAAACACAGTGGTCAGAAACACAGTGGTCAGAAACAAACTGGTCAGAAACACAGTGGTCATAAACACACTGGTCAGAAACACAGTGGTCAGAAACACAGTGGTCAGAAACACACTGTTCAGACTCACAGCGGTCAGAAACACACTTGTCAGAAACACACTGGTCAGAAACACACTGGTCAGAAACACACTTGTCAGAAACACACTGGTCAGAAACACATTGGTCAGAACACAGTGGTCAGAAACACAATGGTCATAAACACCCTGGTCAGAAACACAGTGGTCGGAAACACGGTGTTCATGAACACAGCGGTCATAAAGAAATTGGTCGGAAACACACAGACAAAAACACAGTGGTCAGAAACACAGTGGACAGAAACACAGTGGTCAGAAACACAATCTTCAGACACACACTGGTCAGAAACACACTGGTCAGAAACATAGTGGTCAGAAACACACTGGTCAGAAACATACTGGGTAGAAATACAGTGGTCATAAACACATTGGTCAGAAATACAGTGGTCAGAAACACAGTGGTCAGAAAGACAGTGGTCACAAACACAATGGTAGAAAACACAGTGGTCAGAAACACATTGGTCAGAAACACACTGGTCAGAAACAATGTGGTCAGAAACACACTGGTCAGAAACACACTGGTCAGAAACCTATTGGTCATAAACACAGTGGTCAGAAACACACTGATCAGGAACACAGTTGTCAGAAACCCAGTGGTCAGAAACACAGTGGTCCGAAACACACTGGTCAGATACACATTGGTCAAAAACACACTGGTCAGAAACACACTGGTCAGAAACACAGTGGTCAGCAACACACAGGTCAGAAACACACTGGTCAGGAACACACTGATCAGAAACACAGTGGCCACAAGCACACTGGTCAGAAACACACTGGCCAGAAACACACAGGTCAGAAACACAGTGGTCAGAGACACACTGGTCCGATACACGGTGGTCCAAAACACACTGGTCAGAAACACACCGGTCAGAAACACAGTAGTCAGAAACACACTAGTCAGACACATACGGGTCAGAAACAGAGGGGTCAGAAACACAGTGGTCAGAAACACATTGGTCAGATATACAGTGGTCAGAAACACAACGGTCAGAAACACAGTGGTCAGAAACACAGTGGTAAAATACACAATGGTCAGCAACACAGTGGTCAGAAACACAGTGGTCAGAAACACATTGGTCAGATATACACTGGTCAGAAACACAGTGGTCAGAAACACATTGGTCAGATATACACTGGTCAGAAACACAGTGGTCAGAAACACACAGGTCAGAAACACAGTGGTCCGAAACACACTGGTCTGAAACACAGTGATCATAAACACATTGGTCACAAACACAGTGGTCAGAAAAACACTGGTAAGGAACACTGTGGTCAGAAACGCAATGGTCAGAAACAAAGTGGTCATAAACACTGTGGTCCAAAACAAAATGGTCATAAACACACTGATCAGAAACACAGTGGCCAGGAACACACTGGTCAGAAACACACTGGTCAGAAACACACTGGTCACAAACACACTGGTCAGAAACAGAGTGGTCATGAACACAGTGGTCAGAAACACAGTGGTCAGAAACCCAGTGGTCACAAACACAATGGTCAGAAACACAGTGGTCAGAAACACAGTGGTCAGAAACACAGTGGTCAGAAGCACCATGTTCGGAAACACAGAGGTCAGAAACACGGTGGTCAGGAACACAGTGGTCAGAAACACAGTGGTCAAAAACGTAGTGGTCAGAAACACAGTGGTCACAAACACAGTGGTCAGAAACATAGTGTTCAGAAACACAGTGGTCAGAAACACACTGGTCACAAACACAGTGGTCAGAAACATACTGGTCAGAAACCTATTGGTCATAAACACAGTGGTCAGAAACACACTGGTCAGTAACACAGTGGTCAAAAACCCAGTGGTCAGAAACACAGTACTCACAAACACAGTGCTCCGAAACACAGTGATCATAAACACACTAATAAGAAAGACAGTGGCCACAAACACACTGGTCAGAAACACACTGGTTAGAAACACACTGCTCAGAAACACACTGGTCAGAAACACACTGGTCAGAAACAGAGTGGTCAGTAACACAGTGGTCAGAAACACACTGGTCAGAAACAGACTGGGCATAAACACAGTTGTCAGAAACACATTGGTCAGATATACAGTGGTCAGAAACACAGTGGTCAGAAACACAGTGGTCAGAAACTCGGTGGTAAAAAACACAGTGGTCAGAAACACACTAGTCAGAAACACATAGGTCAGAAACACAGTGGTCAGAAACACACTGGTCAGAAACACATTGGTCAGAAACACTTTGGTCACAAGCACAGTGGTCAGAAACACACTTATCAGGAACACAGTGGTCAGAAACGCAGTGGTCAGAAAGACAGTGGTCAGAAATGCAGTGGTCCAAAACACCGTGGTCATGAACACACTGACCAGAAACACAAGGGCCAGGAACACACTGGTCAGAAACACACTGGTCAGAAACACACTGGTCAGAAACACAGTGGTCATAAACACAATGGTCAGAAACACAGTGGTCAGAAACCCAGTGGTCACAAGCACAGTGGTCAGATACACAGTGGTCAAAAACACAGTGGTCAGAAACACATTGGTCAGAAACACTATGTAGGGAAGACAGTGGTCAGAAACACAGTGGTAAGAAACACAGTGGTCAGAAACATAGTGGTCAGAAACTCAGTGGTCATAAACACAGTGGTCACAAACGCACCGGTCAGTAACACACTGGTCAGAAACACAGTGGTCAGAAACACATTGGTCAGAAACATACTAGTCAGAAACACAGTGGTCAGAAACACAGTGGTCAGAGACACACTGGTCAGACCCACACTGGTCAGAAACACAGTGGTCAGAAACACACTGGTCAGAAAGACAGTGGTCAAAAACACACTGGTCAGAAACACACTGGTCAGAAACACAGTGGTCAAAAACACAGTGGTCAGAAACACACTAGTTAGAAACACACTGGTCAGAAACATAGGGGTCAGAAACACAGTGGTCAGAAACACACTGGTCAGAACCACACTGGTCAGAAACACACAGGTAAGAAACACGATGGTCAGAAACACAGTGGTCAGAGACACACTTGCCAGAAACACACTGGTCAGAAATACACAGGTAAGAACAACAGTGCTCAGAAACACATTTGTCAGAAACAAAATTGTCTGAAACACTGTGGTCAGAAACACAGTGGTCAGAAACTCAGTGGTCAGAAACACAGTGGTCATAAGCTCAGTGGTCGGAAACACAGTGGTCATAAACACACTGATCAGAAACATAGTAGTAAGAAACAAACTGGTCAGAAACACACTGGTCAGAAACACACTGGTCAAAAACACAGTGGTCAGAAACACAGTGGTCAGAAACCCAGTGGTCAGAAACCAAGTGGGCACAATCACAGTGGTCAGAAATTCAGTGGTCAGAAACACAGTGGTCAGAAACACAGTGGTCAGAAACACTATGGTCAGAAACACAGTGGTCAGAAACACAGTGGTCAGAAACACAGTGGTCGGAAACACAGTGGTCACAATCTCAGTGGTCAGAAACACAGTGGTCACACAATCACAGGGTTCAGAAATACACTGGTCAGAAACACAGTGGTCGGAAAGACACTGTTTTGACCAGTGGTCAGAAACACACTGGTCAGAAACACAGTGGTCAGAAACCGAGTGGTCAGAAACACAGTGGTCAGAAACACAGAGGTCAGAAACACAGTGGTCAGAAACAAAGTGGTAAAAAACACACAGGTCAGAAACACACTGGTCAGAAACATAGCGGTCAGAAACACACGGGTCAGAAACACAGTGGTCAAATACACAATGGTCAGAAACACAGTGGTCAGAAACAGAGTGGTCAGAAACACAATGGTCACAAGCACAGTGGTCAGAAACAGAGTGGTCAGAAACACAGTGGTTAGAAACACACTGGTCAGAAACGCAGTGGTCAGAAACACACTGGTCAGAACACAGTGGTCAGAAACATACTGGTCAGAAACACAGTGGTCAGAAACGCAGTTGTCAGAAACACATTGGTCAGAAGCACAATGGTGAGAAACATTCTGGTCAGAAACATGGTGGTCCGAAACACACTGGTCAGAACACACTGGTCAGAAACAAAGTGGTCAGACACACACTGGTCAGGAGAACAGTGGTCAGAAATGCATTGGTCATAAACACACTGGCCAGAAAAACACTCGTCAGCAAAACTCGTCAGAAACACACTGGTCAGAAACACACTGGTCAGAAACACACTGGTAAGAAACACCGTGGTTAGAAACACAGTGGTCGGAAACACACTGGTCAGAAAGACAGTGGTCAGAAACAGTGGTCAGAAATACACTGGTCAAAAAGACACTGGTCAGAAACATGGTGTTCAGAAACACAGTGGTCAGAAACACCCTGGTCAGAAACACAGTGGTCAGAAACACAATGGTCAGAAACACACTGGTCATAAAGACAGTGGTCAGAAACACACTGGTCAGAAACACAGTGGTCAGAAACACAGTGGTCGGAAACACACTGGTCAGAAAGACAGTGGTCAAAAGCACGTGGGTTGGAAACATAGTGGTCAGAAACACAGTGTTCAGAAACACACTGGTCAGAAACACACTGGTCAGAAACACATTGGTCAGAAACACAGTGGTCAGGAACACAGTGCTCAGAAACACACTGGTCAGAAACACACTGGTCAGAAACACAGTGGTCAGGAACACAGTGCTCAGAAACACACTGGTCAGAAACACACTGGTCAGAAACATGGAGGTTAGAAGCACAGTGGTTATCAACACAGTGGTCAGAAACACAGTGGTCAGAAACACACTGGTCAGAAACACAGTTGTTAGAAACACACTGGTCTGAAACACATTAGTCAGAAACACAGTTGTCAGAAACACGGTGGTCAGAAACAAGGTGGGCAGAAACACACAGGTCCGAAACACAGTGGTCAGAAACACACTGGAGGGGAACACAGTGCTCAAAAACACAGTGGTAAGAAACACACTGGTCAGAACACAGTGGTCACACACACACTGGTCATAAACACACTGCTCAGAAACACAGTGGTCATAAACACGCTGGACAGAAGCACAGTGGTCAGCAACACACTGGTCAGAGACACAGTAGTCAGAGACACACTGGTCAGAAACACACTGGTCAGAAACACAGTGGTCAGAAACACAGTGGTCATAAACACAGTGGTCATAAACACAGTGGTCAGAAACACAGTTGTCATAAACACAGTGGTCAGACACATGCTGCTCAGAAATGCACTGGTTAGAAACACACTGGTCAGAAACACAGTGGTCAGAAACACAGTGGTCCGAAACACACTGGTCAGAAATACGGTGGTC
>SZWC01002637.1:79978-112317 GCA_023375785.1 Penium margaritaceum
GGTGTTGATTTGCGACAGGGTGTTGATTTGCGACAGGGTGTTTAATTGCGACAGGATGTTGATTTGCGACATGGTGTTACGTTGCGACACATTGTTGATTTGCGATAGGGTCTGGATTTGCGACGTGGTATTCATTGGCGACAGTGTGTTCTTTTGCAACAGAGTGTTGCCTTGCGACAGGGTGTTGAATTGCATACGGGTGTCAATTTTCGACAGGGTGTTGATGTGTGACAATGTGTTGATTTGCGAAAGGTATTGATTCGTGACAGGGTGTTGATTTGCGACAAGGTGTTGATTTGCGACAGGGTGTTGATTTGCAACAAGGTGTGGATTTGCGACAGGGTGTTGATTTGCACCAAGGAATTGATTTGCAACGGGGTGTTGATTTGCAACAGGGTGTTGATTTATGAGAGGCTGTTGATTTGCAACAGGGTGTTGATTTGCAACAGGGTGTTGATTTGCGACAGGGTGTTGATTTGTGACAGCATGCTGATTTGCAACAGGATGTTAGCTTGCGACATGGTATTGATTTGGGACAAGGCGTTGATTTGCGACAAGGTGTTGATTTGCGACAAAGTGTTGATTTGCAACAGGGTGTTGTTTTGCACCAGGGTGTTGAATTGCACGGGGTATTGATTTGTGGCAGCGTGTTGATTTGCAACAAGGTGTTGATTTGCAACAGGGTGTTCATTCGCGACAGGGTGTTGGTTTGCAAGAGGGTGTTGATTTGCGACAGGGTGCTGATTTGCGACAGGGTGTTGATTTGTAATGGGGTGTTTATTTGCGACAGAGTGTTGATTTGCGACAGGGTGTTGATTTGCGACAGGGTGCTGATTTGCGACAGGGTGTTGATTTGTAATGGGGTGTTTATTTGCGACAGAGTGTTGATTTGCGACAGGGTGTTGATTTGCGACAGGGTGTTGATTTGTGACAGGGTGTTGCTTTGCGACAGCGGGCTGATTTGCAACATGGTGATGATTTGCAATAATGTGTTGATTTGTGACAGGGTGTTGATTTGTGACAGGGTGTTCATTTGCAACAAGGTGTTGATTTGTGACATGGTGTTGATTTGTGACAGGGTGTTGATTTGCAACATGGTGTTGATTTGCGACAGGGTGTTGATTTGTGACATGGTGTTTTTTTACGACACGGTGCTGATTTGCAACAGGATGTTGATTTGCAACTGGATGTTGATTTGCGACAAGGTGTTGATTTGCGACAGGGTGTTTATTTGCAACAGGATGTTGATTTGCGACATGGTATTCAGTTGCGACCGGTGTTGATTTGCGATATGATCTGGATTTGCGACGGGGTATTGATTCGCGACAGGGTGATGACTTGCAACAGAGTGTTGATTTGCGGCAGGGTGTTGACTACGAAGGGTGTGTATTTGCGACGTGGTGTTAATTTGCAAAAGGTATTGATTTGCGATAGGGTCTGGATTTGCGACGGGGTATTGATTCGCGACAGGGTGATGACTTGCAACAGAGTGTTGATTTGCGGCAGGGTGTTGACTACGAAGGGTGTGTATTTGCGACGTGGTGTTAATTTGCAAAAGGTATTGATTTGCGATAGGGTCTGGATTTGCGACGGGGTATTGATTCGCGACAGGGTGATGACTTGCAACAGAGTGTTGATTTGCGGCAGGGTGTTGACTACGAAGGGTGTGTATTTGCGACGTGGTGTTAATTTGCAAAAGGTATTGATTTGCGATAGGGTCTGGATTTGCGACGGGGTATTGATTCGCGACAGGGTGATGACTTGCAACAGAGTGTTGATTTGCGGCAGGGTGTTGACTACGAAGGGTGTGTATTTGCGACGTGGTGTTAATTTGCAAAAGGTATTGATTTGCGATAGGGTCTGGATTTGCGACGGGGTATTGATTCGCGACAGGGTGATGACTTGCAACAGAGTGTTGATTTGCGGCAGGGTGTTGACTACGAAGGGTGTGTATTTGCGACGTGGTGTTAATTTGCAAAAGGTATTGATTTGCGATAGGGTCTGGATTTGCGACGGGGTATTGATTCGCGACAGGGTGATGACTTGCAACAGAGTGTTGATTTGCGGCAGGGTGTTGACTACGAAGGGTGTGTATTTGCGACGTGGTGTTAATTTGCAAAAGGTATTGATTTGCGATAGGGTCTGGATTTGCGACGGGGTATTGATTCGCGACAGGGTGATGACTTGCAACAGAGTGTTGATTTGCGGCAGGGTGTTGACTACGAAGGGTGTGTATTTGCGACGTGGTGTTAATTTGCAAAAGGTATTGATTTGCGATAGGGTCTGGATTTGCGACGGGGTATTGATTCGCGACAGGGTGATGACTTGCAACAGAGTGTTGATTTGCGGCAGGGTGTTGACTACGAAGGGTGTGTATTTGCGACGTGGTGTTAATTTGCAAAAGGTATTGATTTGCGACAGGGTGTTGAATTGCACATGGTATTCATTTGCGGCAGGGTATGGATTCGCGGCAATGTGTTGATTTACGACGGGGTGTTGATTCGCGACAGGGTGTTGACTTGCAAGAGGATGTTGAGTTGCGACAGGATGCTGATTTGCGACACGGTGTTGATATGTACTAGGGTGTTTATTTGTGACAGAGTGTTGATTTGCAACATGGTGTTCATTTGCGACAGGGTGTTGATTTGCGACAGGGTGTTGATTTGCGACAGGGTGTTGGTTTGCGACATGGTGTTGATTTGTAACAAGGTGTTGACTTGGGATATGGTGTTAATTTGCGTTAAGGTGTTGATTTGCAACGAGGTGCTGATTTGGGATAGGGTGTTTGTGACAGGGTATTGTTTCACAACAAGGTGTTGATTTGCGACAAGGTGTTGATTTGCAACGAGGTGCTGATTTGGGATAGGGTGTTTGTGACAGGGTATTGTTTCACAACAAGGTGTTGATTTGCGACAAGGTGTTGATTTATATGTTTTACTCCTACTCGCGCGCTAAGTCGGGAAGTCCGGCAGTCGGAGAGTATAGTCGGAGACTACCTACTTCAAGTCGGTGAAGTTGCTACACGGATAAGTGTGGAAGCCAGGACGGGCCTCTGTGAACTGGCTTGCTTTCCATTAATGTTAGTACAAAACCTGGTCGCTGACACAAAACATGTCCAGGCGCTGTACATGCAAGGATGCATGTTCTTTATGGGTTCTGGAAGAAAAGTTGTTTCCACGTGGCACTGTTGCGTGCAGACAAATGCGCCCGCTATCTACTCTATTCGAAAGGTCAACTTGGCCGACTTGGAGTTGGATAGATCAAGTCGGAGTCGGAACAAAACATAAGATGATTTGCAACAATGTGTTGATTTGCGACAGGGTGTTGATTTGGAGCAGGGTGTTCATTTCCGAGAGGGTGTGCATTCGGAGCAGGGTGTTGATTTGCAGCAGGGTGTTGATATGCGACAGGGTGTTGATTTGCAACAGGTTGTTGATTTATGACAGGGTGTTGATCTGCGACGGGGTCGTGATTTGTGACTGGGTGTTGATTTGCAACAGGGTGTTGATTCGCGACAGGATGTAGATTTGTGACAGTGTGTACATTTGCGACAGGGTGTTGACTTGTGACAGGGTGTTGATTTGCGACGGGTTGTTGATTTGCAACAGGGTGTTGATTCGTGCCAGGGTGTTGATTTACAGCAACGTGTTGATTTGCGACAGGGTGCTGATTTGCGATTGGGTGTTGACTTGCGACGCGTTGATTTGCGACAAGGTGTTGATTTACAACAGGGTGTTGATTTCCGACATATTGTTGATTTGCGATAGGATGTTGATTTGTGGTAGGGTGTTGATTTGCGATATGGTGTTGATTTGTGGCAGAGTGTTGATTTGTGACAGGGTGTTGATTTGTGACATGGTGTTAATTTGCAACATAGTGTTAATTTACGACAGGATGTTCATTTACAACAGGGTGTTGATTTGTGGCAAGGTGTTGATTTGCGATAGGGTGTTGATTTGCGACAGGGTGTTGATTTGCGTCAGGGTGTTCATTCGCGAAAGGGTGTTGATTTGCGACAGGGTGTTGATTTGCGATAGGGTGTTGATTTGCGACAGGGTGTTGATTTGCGTCAGGGTGTTCATTCGCGAAAGGGTGTTGATTTGCGACAGGGTGTTGATTTGCAAAAATGTGTTGATTTGCGACAGGGTGTTGATTTGCGATAGAGTGTTAATTTGTGTCAGAGTATTAATTTGCGATAAGGTGTTGATTTGCAACAAGGTGTTGATCTACGACAATGTCTTGATTTCCGACAGGGTGTTGATTTGCGACCTGTGTAAATTTGCGACCTGTGTAAATTTGCGACAGGGTATTGATTTGCGACAGTGTGTTGATTTCCAACAGGGTGTTCGTTTACGACAAAGTGTTCATTTGCGACATGGTGTTGATTTGGAACAGATAGTTGATTTGCGATAGGGTGTTGAGTTGCGACTGGGTGTTGATTTGCCACAGGGTTTTGATTTGCAACAAGGTGTTGATTTGCGACAGGGTGCTGATTTGCGACAAGGTGTTGACTTGCGACAGGGTGTTGATTTGCGACAGGGTGTTCATTGGCGATAAGGTGTTGATTTGCGACAGGATATTTATTTGTGATAGTGTGTTAAATTGCGACAGGGCGTTGATTTGCAACAGTGTGTTGATTTGCAACATGGTGTTGATTTGCGACAGGGTGCTGATTTGAGACAGGGTGTTCATTTGCGACAAGGTGTTGATTTGCGATAGGGTGTTGATTTGCGACAGGGTGTTTATCTGCAACCGGATGTTGATTTGCGACATGGTGTTTGGTTGCGACATATTGTTGATTAATGGTAAGGTCTGGATTTGCGACGAGGTGCTGATTTGCGACAGGGTGTTCATTTGCAACAGAGTGTTGATTTGCGACAGGGTGTTGAGTTGCGAACGGGTGTCAATCTTTGACAGGGTGTTGATTTGTGACAAGGTGTTGATTTGCAAAAGGTATTGATTTACGACAGGGTGTTGATTTGCGACAAGGTGTTGATTTGTGACAGGTTGTTGACTTGCAACAGGGTGTGAATTTGCGACAGGGTGTTGATTTGTACCAAGGAATTGATTTGCGACAGGGTGTTGATTTGCAACACGTTGTTGATTTACAAGAGGCTGTCGATTTGCGACAGGGTGTTGATTTGCAACAGGGTGTTGATTTGCGACAGGGTGTTGATTTGTGACAGGGTGCTGATTTGCAACAGGGTGTTAATTTGCAACATGGTATTGATTTGCGACAGGGTGTTGATTTGCGACAGGGTGTTGATTTGTGACAGGGTGCTGATTTGCAACAGGGTGTTAATTTGCAACATGGTATTGATTTGCGACAAGGTGTTGATTTGCGACAAGGTGTTGATTTGCGACAAAATGTTTATTTGCGACAGGGTGTCGATTTGCGCTAGTGTGTTGAGTTGCAGAGGGTATTGATTTGTAGCAGGGTGTTGATTTGCAACAAGGTGTTGATTTGAAACAAGGTGTTCATTCGCGACAGGGTATTGGTTTGCAAGAGGGTGTTGATTTGCGACAGGGTGCTGATTTGCGACAGTGTGTTGATTTGTAATGGGGTGTTTATTTGCGACAGGGTGTTGATTTGCGACAGGGTGTTGATTTGAGACAGGGTGTTGATTTGCGACAGGGTGTTGCTTTGCAACAGGGAGCTGATTTGCGATATTGTGTTTATTTGCAACAGTGTGTTGATTTGTGACAGGGTGTTGATTTGTGATAGGGTGTTGATTTGCGACAAGGTGTTGATTTGCGACAGGGTGTTGATTTGCGACAGTGTGTCGATTTGCAACAGGGTGTTGGTTTGCGACAGGGTGTTGATTTGTGACAGGGTGTTGATTTGTGATAGGGTGTTGATTTGCGACAAGGTGTTGATTTGCGACAGGGTGTTGATTTGCGACAGTGTGTCGATTTGCAACAGGGTGTTGGTTTGCGACAGGGTGTTGATTTACAACATGCTGTTTATTTGCGACAGGGTGCTGATTTGCGACAGGATGTTGAGTTGCGACAGGATGTTGATTTGCAACAGGGAGTTGATTTGCGACAGGGTGTTTATTTGCGACAGGATGTTGATTTGCAACATGGTATTCAGTTGCAACACGGTGTTGATTTGCGATATGATCTGGATTTGCGACGGGGTATTGATTCACGACAGGGTGATAATTTGCAACAGAGTGTTGATTTGTGATAGGGTGTTGAACTACGAAGGGTGTCAATTTGCAACAGGGTGTTCATTTGCGACAAGGTGTTGATTTGCAGAAGGTATTTATTTGCAACAGGGTGTTGATTTGCAACAGGGTGTTGATTTGCGACAGGGTGTTGATTTGCAACAAGGTGTGGATTTGCGACAGGGTATTGATCTGCAATAAGGTATTGATTTGCGATAGGGTGCTGACTTGCGACAGGGTGTTGATTTGCAAGAGGCTGTTGATTTGCGACAGGGTGTTGATTTGCAACAAGGTGTGGATTTGCGACAGGGTATTGATCTGCAATAAGGTATTGATTTGCGATAGGGTGCTGACTTGCGACAGGGTGTTGATTTGCAAGAGGCTGTTGATTTGCGATAGGGTGTTGATTTGTGACAGGGTTTTGATTTGTGACAGGGGGTTGATTTGCCACAAGGTGTTGATTTGCAACAAGGTGTTGATTTGCGACAAGGTGTTGATTTGTGACAGGGTGTTGATCTGTGACAGGATGTTGATTTGCGACATGGTATTGATTTGCGACAAGGTATTGATTTGCGACAAGGTGTTCATTTGTGACAAGGTGTTGATTTGTGACAAGGTCTTGGTTTCCGCCAGGGTGTTGAATTGCACAGGGTATTGATTTGCGGCAGGGTATTGATTCGCGGCAAGGTGTTGATTTGCGACAGGGTGTTGATTCGCAACAGAGTGTTGATTTGCAAGAGGATGTTGATTTGCAACAGGATGCTGATTTGCAACACGGTCTTCATTTGTAATAGGGTGTTTATTTGTGACTGAGTGTTGATTTGCATCATGGTGTTCATTTGCGACAGGGTGTTGATTTGCGACAGGGTGTTGATTTGTGACAGGGTGTTGGTTTGTGACAGGGTGTTGAGTTGTAACAAGGTGCTGACTTGCGATATGGTGTTAATTTGCGTTAAGGTGTTGATTTGCAATGAGGTGCTGATTTTGGGATAGGGTGTTTGCGACAGGGTATTGATTTGCAACAAGGTGTTGATTTGCGACAAGGTGCTGATTTATATGTTTTACTCCTACTCGCCCGCTAAGTCGGGAAGTCCGGCAGTCGGAGAGTATAGTCGGAGACTACCTACTTCAAGTTGGTGAAGTTGCTACACGGATAAGTGTGGAGGCCAGGACGGGCCTCTGGGAACTGGCTTGCTTTCCTTTAATGTTAGTACAAAACCTGGTCACTGACAGAAAACATGTCCAAGCGCTGTACATGCAAAGATGCATGTTCTTTAGGGGTTTTGGAAGACAAGTTATTTCCATGTGGCACAGTTGCGTGCAGACAAAGTCGCCCGGTATCTACTCTAGTCAAAAGATCGACTTGGCTGACTTGGAGTCGGATAGATCAAGTCGGAGTCGGAACAAAATATAAGTTGATTTGCAACAATGTGTTGATTTTCGACATGGTGTTGATTTGAAACAGGGTGTTGATTTGCGACAAGGTGTTGATTTGCGACAGGGTGTTGATTTGCGACAGGGTGTTGATTTGTAACAGGGTATTTATTTGCGAACGAGTGTTGATTTGTGACCGTGTGTTGATTTGCAACAGGCTGTTGATTTGCAACAGGTTGTTGATTTGCAACAGGATGTTGATTTGCGACTGGTTCTTTGATTTGCGACAGGATGTTGATTTGTGACAAGGTGTTGATTTGCGACAAGGCGTTGATTTGCCAAACGGAGTTGATTCGCAATAAGGTGTTGAGTTGCGACAATGGCTTTATTTGCAACAAGCTCATGATTTGGGACAAGCAATTGATATGCAAAAAGGTGTTGTTATGTGACAATTGTTTGAACTATAGCAAGGATTTGATTTGCGACAAGGCGTTGATTTGTGCCCTACTTGCGCCCTAGTTGCACCCTACTTGCACCCTAGTTGCCTCTTAGGTATGTCCTAGTTGCGCCCTAGTTGCGCCCTTCTTGCACCCTTATAGCACCCTACTTACACCCTACTGGCGCCCTACTTGCGCCCTACTTGCGCCGTACTTGCGCCCTTTTGGTGTCCCACTTGCACCCTAGATGCATCCTAGTTGCGCCATAGTTGCGCCCTATTTTCGCCCTACTTGCACAACTAGGGCGCAAGTAAGACGCAACTAAGGGCGCAACTAGGGGAAAACTATGATGTAGCTAGTGCCCAACTGAGGTGCAACTAGGGCGCAAGTAGGCGCCAGTAGGACGCAAGTATGGCGCAACTCAGACGCAACTAGGGCGGAACTAGGAAACAACTAGGGCGCAGCTAGTGCGTAACTAGGGTGCAACTAGGGTGCAAGTACGGCGCACCTAGGGCGCAACTAGGATGCCCGGGAGCAACTAGGGCACAACCAGGGGGCAACTAGGGCGCAACTAGAGCGCAACTAGGGCGCAACTAGAGCGCAACTAGGGCGCAACTAGAGCGCAACTAGGGCGCAACTAGAGCGCAACTAGGGCGCAACTAGAGCGCAACTAGGGCGCAACTAGAGCGCAACTAGGGCGCAACTAGAGCGCAACTAGGGCGCAACTAGAGCGCAACTAGGGCGCAACTAGAGCGCAACTAGGGCGCAACTAGAGCGCAACTAGGGCGCAACTAGAGCGCAACTAGGGCGCAACTAGAGCGCAACTAGGGCGCAACTAGAGCGCAACTAGGGCGCAACTAGAGCGCAACTAGGGCGCAACTAGAGCGCAACTAGGGCGCAACTAGAGCGCAACTAGGGCGCAACTAGAGCGCAACTAGGGCGCAACTAGAGCGCAACTAGGGCGCAACTAGAGCGCAACTAGGGCGCAACTAGAGCGCAACTAGGGCGCAACTAGAGCGCAACTAGGGCGCAACTAGAGCGCAACTAGGGCGCAACTAGAGCGCAACTAGGGCGCAACTAGAGCGCAACTAGGGCGCAACTAGAGCGCAACTAGGGCGCAACTAGAGCGCAACTAGGGCGCAACTAGAGCGCAACTAGGGCGCAACTAGAGCGCAACTAGGGCGCAACTAGAGCGCAACTAGGGCGCAACTAGAGCGCAACTAGGGCGCAACTAGAGCGCAACTAGGGCGCAACTAGAGCGCAACTAGGGCGCAACTAGAGCGCAACTAGGGCGCAACTAGAGCGCAACTAGGGCGCAACTAGAGCGCAACTAGGGCGCAACTAGAGCGCAACTAGGGCGCAACTAGAGCGCAACTAGGGCGCAACTAGAGCGCAACTAGGGCGCAACTAGAGCGCAACTAGGGCGCAACTAGAGCGCAACTAGGGCGCAACTAGAGCGCAACTAGGGCGCAACTAGAGCGCAACTAGGGCGCAACTAGAGCGCAACTAGGGCGCAACTAGAGCGCAACTAGGGCGCAACTAGAGCGCAACTAGGGCGCAACTAGAGCGCAACTAGGGCGCAACTAGAGCGCAACTAGGGCGCAACTAGAGCGCAACTAGGGCGCAACTAGAGCGCAACTAGGGCGCAACTAGAGCGCAACTAGGGCGCAACTAGAGCGCAACTAGGGCGCAACTAGAGCGCAACTAGGGCGCAACTAGAGCGCAACTAGGGCGCAACTAGAGCGCAACTAGGGCGCAACTAGAGCGCAACTAGGGCGCAACTAGAGCGCAACTAGGGCGCAACTAGAGCGCAACTAGGGCGCAACTAGAGCGCAACTAGGGCGCAACTAGAGCGCAACTAGGGCGCAACTAGAGCGCAACTAGGGCGCAACTAGAGCGCAACTAGGGCGCAACTAGAGCGCAACTAGGGCGCAACTAGAGCGCAACTAGGGCGCAACTAGAGCGCAACTAGGGCGCAACTAGAGCGCAACTAGGGCGCAACTAGAGCGCAACTAGGGCGCAACTAGAGCGCAACTAGGGCGCAACTAGAGCGCAACTAGGGCGCAACTAGAGCGCAACTAGGGCGCAACTAGAGCGCAACTAGGGCGCAACTAGAGCGCAACTAGGGCGCAACTAGGGTGCAACTAGGGCGCAAGTAGGCGCCTGTAGGGCGCAAGTAGGACGCAACTAGGGCGCAACTAGGGCACAACTAGGACACAACTAGGGCGCAACTAGTGTGTAACTAGGGTGTAACTAAGGTGCCCGGGCGCAACTAGGGTGCCCGGGCGCAAGTAGGGTGCAACTAGGGGGCAACTAGGGCGCAACTAGGGCGCAACTAGGACGCAACTATGGCAGGACTAGGGTGCAACTAGGGTGAAACTAGAGCGCAACCAGGGTACAACTAGTGCGCAACAAGGGCGCAACTAGGGCGTGGCTAGGGCGCGACTAGGGCGCGATTTGGGCGCAGCTAGGGCGCAACTAGGGCGCAACTAGGGCGCAACTAGGGCGCAATTAGGGTGCAATTGGGGGCAAGTAGGGCGCAACTAGGGCGCAACTAGGGCGCAACTAGGGCACAACTAGGGTGCACCTAGGGCGCAACTAGGGCGCAACTAGGGTGCAACTAGTGCACAACCAGGGCACAACTAGGGCGCGACTAGGGCGCAACTAGGGCGCGACTTGGGCAAAACTAGGGCGCAACTAGGGCGCAACTAGGGCGCAATTAGGGCACAGCCGGGGGCTACTAAGGCTAAACTAGGGCGCAACTAGGGCGCAACTAGGGCGCAACTAGGGCGCAANGACTTGAGGGGGTCAAGTCGGAGTTGCCAAGTCGGTCCAAGTCGACTTGGACGTCGACCTGACTTGACCCCCTCCAAGCAGCCAGGGACAATGTACGTCCCTGTCTTCACTTGATAACCGGGAAAAAGGAGACCGACGCTTTTTTTCTGTGTGAGAGGGCAAGCTCAAAACCTGTTTGGCCAAGCAGTCCCTTGATGCAAGTTGGCCTTGCCTTACTAGGGAGCTGGTTCTCCTGGCTTCACATCATTGGTCGAGTGCACTGCGTGCAATGTGGGGGATAGATGGTGCTCGAACAGCCAGGCACGTGTCAGAGATGGATCCTATCCTAGGGTCTTTTACGCATGCGGTGTGGGGGTTGTGTGTTGGGCATGTGCTAGCCTCGTGTGTATGGCGAGCGGCTCTGGCGGACCAATCAAGAGCTGTCATACACGTAAGGCAAAACATGACGTGCCTGGGATACAACCAAGGCATGGCGGCTGATGACGCCCGCTGTTGGCCACGAGCGGGAACCACCGCGGGCCCCACGCAGACAATCAATTGCGTGCTCGCTTGGTTGATGTTCTAATTCCTCGCTGCCATGAGTCATCGGGTCACACCGGACCTCTTAGAAGATTTTTGCTCAATGAATACAAGTTTTGGATAATGCCTTGGGTGTACAGAGATTCCGGTTGAGACATGGATTGTGTCAATATTTGGTGTTATTATGCATGATGAATATGCACATAAACATACCATGGAATCAAAAGAGAAATATAACAGAGTTGTGTAGGGTGTAGACATATTCTTGGGATTCTCATGTGTAAGTGTAGCTTAGGTATGCCGTGTTAAAAAAACCGAATTGGGTGGAGCCAAGTCGACTTGGATGATGAGGCCGAGTCGACTTGGAGCCGGCTTTCCGACTCCAAGTCGACTTCGACTTGGAAAAGGCAACATGGGCGCAACTAGGGCGCAACTAGGCGCAACTATAGCACAACTAGGGCGCAACTACGACGCAACTATGGTGCAACTAGGGCGCAACTAGGGCGCAACTAGAGCGCAACTAGGGCGCAACTAGGGCGCAACTAGGGTGCAACTAGGCCGCAACGAAGGCACAACTAGGGCGCAACTAGGGCGCAACTAGGGCGCAACTAGGGCGCAAGTAGGGCTCAACTAGGGCGCAACTAGGGCGCAACTGAGACGCAACTAGGGCGTGAATAGGGCACAACTTGGACGCAACTAGGGTGCAACTAGGGTATAACTAGGGCGTAGCTAGTACCCAACTGGGGCGCAACTAGGGCGCAAGTACGGTGGAAGTAGGGCACAAGTATGCTGCAACTTGTGCGCAACCAGGGCGAAACTAGGGCGCAACTAGGGCGCAACTAGGGCGCACCTAGGGCGCAACTAGGGTGCAAGTACGGCGCAACTAGGGTGCAAGTAGGGCGCAAGTAGGGCGGAAGAAAGACGCAACTAGGGCACAACTAGGGCACAATTAGGGCGTAGCTAGTGCCTAACTGAGGCGCAACTAAGGCGCAAGTAGGGTGCCAGTAGGGTGTGAGCCGGGTGCAATAAGGACACAAGAAGGGTGCAACTATGGCGCAACTACGGCGTAACTAAGACCCAACTAGGCTGCAAGTACGCCGCAACCAGGGAGCAAGTAGAGCACATGTATGGCGCAAGTTGGGCACAACTAAGGTGCAACAAGGACTCAACTAGGGCAAAACTAGGGCACAAGTGGGGCGGGAGTAGGGCGCAAGTAGGGTGCCAGAAGAGCGCAAGTAGGGCGTAAGTAGGGCACAAGCAGGGCGCCAGTAGGGTGTAAGTAGGGTGCAATAAGGGCGCAAGAAGGGCGCAACTAGGGCGCAACTAGGACGCACCTAAGGCGCAACAAGGGTGCAAGTAGGGGGCAACTAGGGCGCAAGTAGGGCGCAAATGAACACCTTGTCGCAAATCAAATCCTTGCTATAGTTCAAAGACTTTTCACATACCAACACCTTGTTGCGTATCAGTTGCTTGTCCCAAATCATGACCTTGTCCCAAATCATGAGCTTGTTGGAAATCAATACCTTGTCGCAACTTAGCATCTTATTGCGAATCAACACCGCGCGGCAAATCAACACCTTGTCGCAAATCAAAACCTTGTTACAAACCAACACCCTGTCTCAAATTAAAGAACCAGTCGCAAATCAACATCTTGTCCCAAATCAACATCGTATCGCAAATCAAAAATCTGTCACAAATCAACAGCCTGTCACAAATCAACACCCGGTCACAAATCAACACTCTTTCACAAATACATACCCTGTTATAAATCAACACCCTGTCGCAAATCAACACCCAGTCGCAAATCAACACCTTATCGCAAATGAACACCATGTTCCAAATCAACACCCTGTCGCAAATCAACACATCGTTGCAAATCAACCTATGTTTTGTTCAGACTCCGGCTTGACCTATCTGACTCCAAGTTGGCCAAGTTGACCTTTTGACTACAGTAGAAAGTGGGCGACTTCGTCTGCACGCAACTGTGCCACATGGAAATAAATTGTCTTCCAAAACCCGTAAAAGACATGCANTCGCAAGTCAACATCCTGTCATAAATCAGTACCGTGTCGCAAATAAACACCATGTCGCAAATCAACACCCTGTCGCAAATCAACACCCTGTCGCAAATCAACACCTTGTCGCAAATCAACACCCTGTCGCATATGAACACCTTGTCGCAAATCAATACCTTGTCGCAAATCAATACCATGTCGCAAATGAACACCCTGTCACAAATTAACACCGTATCACAAATCAACACCTTCTTGCAAATCAACACCTTGTTACAACTCAACACCTTGTTGTAAATCAACACCCTGTCGCAAATCAACACCCTGTCGCAAATCAACACCCTATTGCAAATCAACAGCATCTCGCAAATCAACACCCTGTCGCAAATCAACACCCTGTCGCAAATCAACACCCTGTCGCAAATCAATACCTTGTTGCAANTCCAAAACCCGTAAAAGACATGCATCCTTGCATGTACAACGCTTGGACATGTTTTGTGTCAGCGACCATGTTTTGTACTAACATTCAAGGAAAGCAAGCCAGTTCCCCGAGGTCCAACCTGGCTTCCACACGTTTTTGTGTAGCGACTTCACCGACTTGGAGTAGGTAGTCTCCGACTCTACTCTCTGACTGCCGGACTTCCCGACTTAACGGGCAGTTAGGAGTAAAACATATAAATGAACACCTTGTCGCAAATCAACACCTTGTCGCAAATCAATACCCTATCGCAAACACCCTGTTCCAAATCAACACATCATTGCAAATCAATACCTTGATGTAAAATAACACCATATTGCAAGTCAACACCTTGTTACAAATCAACTCCCTGTCGCAAATCAACACCCTGTCGCAAATCAACACCCTGTTGCAAATCAACACCCTGTCACAAATGAACACCATGTCGCAACTCAACTCTCTGTTGCAAACAAACACTCTATTACAAATCAACACCCTGTCGCAAATCAACACCCTGTTGCAAATCAACACCCTGTCACAAATGAACACCATGTCGCAACTCAACTCTCTGTTGCAAACAAACACTCTATTACAAATCAACACCCTGTCCCAAACCAGCATCCTGTCGCAAATGAGCACCCTCTTGCAAATCAACACCCTGTCGCGAATCAACGTCACGTGGCAAATCAACACCTTGCCGCAAATGAGTACCCTGCCGAAAATCAATACCCTATGCAATTCAACACCTTGGCTCAAATCAACACCTTGTCGCAAATAAACACCATGTCGCAAATGAACACATTGTCGCAAATCAATACCTTGTTGCAAATCAATACCATGTTGCAAATCAACACATTGTCGCAAATCAACACCCTGTCACAAATCAAAACCTTGTTGCACATCAACACCTTGTTGCAAATCAGCACCCTGTCACAAATCAACATCCTGTCGCAAATCAGCATCTTGTCGTAAATCAGCACCCTGTCGCAAATCAGCACCCTGTCGCAAATCAGCACCCTGTCGCAAATCAGCACCCTGTCGCAAATCAGCACCCTGTCGCAAATCAGCACCCTGTCGCAAATCAGCACCCTGTCGCAAATCAGCACCCTGTCGCAAATCAGCACCCTGTCGCAAATCAGCACCCTGTCGCAAATCAGCACCCTGTCGCAAATCAGCACCCTGTCGCAAATCAGCACCCTGTCGCAAATCAGCACCCTGTCGCAAATCAGCACCCTGTCGCAAATCAGCACCCTGTCGCAAATCAGCACCCTGTCGCAAATCAGCACCCTGTCGCAAATCAGCACCCTGTCGCAAATCAGCACCCTGTCGCAAATCAGCACCCTGTCGCAAATCAGCACCCTGTCGCAAATCAGCACCCTGTCGCAAATCAGCACCCTGTCGCAAATCAGCACCCTGTCGCAAATCAGCACCCTGTCGCAAATCAGCACCCTGTCGCAAATCAGCACCCTGTCGCAAATCAGCACCCTGTCGCAAATCAGCACCCTGTCGCAAATCAGCACCCTGTCGCAAATCAGCACCCTGTCGCAAATCAGCACCCTGTCGCAAATCAGCACCCTGTCGCAAATCAGCACCCTGTCGCAAATCAGCACCCTGTCGCAAATCAGCACCCTGTCGCAAATCAGCACCCTGTCGCAAATCAGCACCCTGTCGCAAATCAGCACCCTGTCGCAAATCAGCACCCTGTCGCAAATCAGCACCCTGTCGCAAATCAGCACCCTGTCGCAAATCAGCACCCTGTCGCAAATCAGCACCCTGTCGCAAATCAGCACCCTGTCGCAAATCAGCACCCTGTCGCAAATCAGCACCCTGTCGCAAATCAGCACCCTGTCGCAAATCAGCACCCTGTCGCAAATCAGCACCCTGTCGCAAATCAGCACCCTGTCGCAAATCAGCACCCTGTCGCAAATCAGCACCCTGTCGCAAATCAGCACCCTGTCGCAAATCAGCACCCTGTCGCAAATCAGCACCCTGTCGCAAATCAGCACCCTGTCGCAAATCAGCACCCTGTCGCAAATCAGCACCCTGTCGCAAATCAGCACCCTGTCGCAAATCAGCACCCTGTCGCAAATCAGCACCCTGTCGCAAATCAGCACCCTGTCGCAAATCAGCACCCTGTCGCAAATCAGCACCCTGTCGCAAATCAGCACCCTGTCGCAAATCAGCACCCTGTCGCAAATCAACACCATGTCGCAAATCAACACTCTGTTGCGAATCATCACCCTGTCGTGAATCAATACCCAGTCGCAAGTCCAGACCCTATTGCAAATCAACACCGTGTCGCAACTGAACACCATACCGCAAATAAACACCCTGTCGCAAATCAACATCCTGTCGCAAATCAACATCCTGTCGCAAATCAGCATCTTGTCGTAAATCAGCACCCTGTCGCAAATAAACACCATGTCGCAAATCAACACCCTGTCGCAAATCAACACCCTGTCGCAAATCAACACCTTGTCGCAAATCAACACCCTGTTGCATATGAACACCTTGTCGCAAATCAATACCTTGTCGCAAATCAATACCATGTCGCAAATGAACACCCTGTCACAAATCAACAACCTGTCACAAATCAATACCTTGTTGCAAAACAGCACCTTGTTACAAATCAAAACCTTGTCGCAAATCAACACCCTGTCCCAAATCAACACCCTGTTGCAAATCAACACCCTATCGCAAATCAACAGCATCTTGCAAATCAGCACCCTGTCACAAATCAACACCCTGTCGCAAATCAGTACCCTGTTACAAATCAATACCCTGTTGCAAATCCACACCCTGTTGCAAATCAACACCCTGTTGATAATCAACACCCTTTCGCAAATCAAAACCTTTTGCAAATCAACACCTTGTCGCAAATCAACACCCTATCCCAAATTGACACCCTTCGCAATTCAACACCCTATCGCAAATCAACACTCAGTTGCAAATCATCACCCTGTCGTGAATCAATACCCTGTCGCAAATCCAGACCCTATCGCAAATCAACACCGTGTCGCAACTGAACACCATGTCGCAAATCACCATCGTGTTGCAAATCAACACCTGCCGCAAATCAACACCGTGTCGCAAATCAACATCTTGTCGCAGATCAACATCCTGTCGCAAATCAGCACCATGTCCCAAATCAACACCATGTTGGAAATCAACACCCTATCGTAAATCAATACCATGTCGCAAATCAACACCGTGTCGCAAATCAACATCTTGTCGCAGATCAACATCCTGTCGCAAATCAGCACCATGTCCCAAATCAACACCATGTTGGAAATCAACACCCTATCGTAAATCAATACCCTGTCGCAAATCAACACCGTGTCGCAAATCAACACCTTGTTGCAAATCAACACCCTTCCACAAATCAATACCCTGTGCAATTCAACACCCTGGCGCAAATCGACACCCTGTCGCAAATCAACACCGTGTCGCAAATCAACACCTTGTTGCAAATCAACACCCTTCCACAAATCAATACCCTGTGCAATTCAACACCCTGGCGCAAATCGACACCCTGTCGCAAATCAACAGTTTGTCGCAAATCAACACCTTGTTACAAATCAACACCTTGTCACAAATCAATACCAGGTCGCAAATCAACACCATGCGGCAAATCAGCACCCTGTCACAAATGAAGTAGGTGTAAGTGCGTGTAAGTATGTGTAAGTGCGTGCAAGTGTGTTTAAGTGCGTGTAAGTGTGTGTAAGTGCATGTAAGTGCATTTCAGTGCGTGTTAGTGTGTGTACGTTGGTGTAGGTGTGGGTAAGTGCGTAAAATACGTGTAAGTACGTGTAAGTTCGTGCAAGTGCATGTAGGTGCATGTAAGTCGGTGTAGGTGCGTGTAAGTTTGTATAAGTTTGTGTAAGTGCGTGTAAGTGCGTGTAAGTACGTGTAAGTTCGTGCAAGTGCATGTAGGTGCATGTAAGTCGGTGTAGGTGCGTGTAAGTTTGTATAAGTTTGTGTAAGTGCGTGTAAGTGCGTGTAAGTTTGTGTAAGTACGTGTATATGTGTGTAAGTGCGTGTAAGTGCGTGTAAGTACGTATAAGTGCCTATCAGTGCGTGTAAGTGTGTGTAAGTGCGTGTATGTTCGTGTAAGTGTGTGTAAGTGTATGTAAATGCGTGTAAGTGCATGTAGAAGTGTGTAAGTACATGTAAGTGCGTGTAAGTACGTGTAAGAACATGCAAGTGCGTGTAAGTGTGTGTAAGTGCGTGCAGGTATATGTAAGTGCGTGTAAGTACGTGTAAGAACATGCAAGTGCGTGTAAGTGTGTGTAAGTGCGTGCAGGTATATGTAAGTGCGTGTAAATTTGTGTAAATGCGTGTAAGTGCAATTAAGTGTGTGTAAGTACGTGTAAGTGCGTGTAATTGCGTGTAAGTGTATATAAGTACGTATAAGTAAGTATAAGTACGTGTAAGTGCGTGTAAGTGCCTGTACGTGCGTGTAAGTGCGTGTAAGTACGCGTACGTGTGTGTAAGTACGTGTAAGTGCGTGTAATTGCGTGTAAGTGTATATAAGTACGTATAAGTAAGTATAAGTACGTGTAAGTGCGTGTAAGTGCCTGTACGTGCGTGTAAGTGCGTGTAAGTACGCGTACGTTTGTGTAAGTACGTATAGGTTCGTAAAGTGCGTGTAAGTACATGTAAGTATGTGTAAGTGCGTGTGTATGCATGTAAGTGTGTTTAAGTGTGTGTAAGTACGTGTAAGTGCGTGTAAGTACGTGTACGTTTGTGTAAGTACGTATAGGTTCGTAAAGTGCGTGTAAGTACATGTAAGTATGTGTAAGTGCGTGTGTATGCATGTAAGTGTGTTTAAGTGTGTGTAAGTACGTGTAAGTGCGTGTAAGTACGTGCAAGTACGTGTAAGTGTAGGCATGTGCGTGTAAGTGCATGCAAGTGTGTGTAAATGCGTATAAGCAGGTGTAAGTACTTGTAAAGGCGTGCAAGTGCGTGTAAGTGCGTGTAAGTGCGTGTAAGTGCATGTATATACGTGTAAGTGCGTGTAAGTGCGTATAAGTGCATGTAAGTACGTGTTAGTTCGTCTAAGTGAATGTAAGTTTGTGTAAGTGTGTGTAAGTGCGTGTAAGTGTGTGTAAGTGCATGTAAGTGTGTGTAAGTGTGTGTAGGTGCGTGAAAGTATATGTAAGTATGTGTAAGTGTGTGTAAGTACGTGTAAGTACGTGTAAGTGCATGTAAGTGTGTGTAAGTGTGTGTAGGTGCGTGAAAGTATATGTAAGTATGTGTAAGTGTGTGTAAGTACGTGTAAGTACGTGTAAGTGCGTATAAGTGCGTGTAAGTATGTACAAGTACGTGTAAGTACGTGTAAGGACGTGTAAGTGCGTGTAAGTTTATGTTAGTACGTGTAAGTGTATGTAAGTGCATGTAAGTACGTGTAAGTACGTGTAAATGCGTGTAAGTGCGTGTAAGTACTTGTAAGTACTTGTAGGTGCGTGTAAGTGTACGAAAGTAAATGTAAGTGCGTGTAAGTATGTGTAAGTATGTGTAATTGCGTGCAAGTGCATGCAAATATGTGTAGGTTTGTGTTAGTTTGTGTAAATGCGTGTAAGTGCGTGTAAGTATGTGTAAGTATGTGTAATTGCGTGCAAGTGCATGCAAATATGTGTAGGTTTGTGTTAGTTTGTGTAAATGCGTGTAAGTGTGTATAAGTGTGTGTAAGTGAATGCAGGTTTGTGTAAGTGTGTGTAAGTGCGTGTAAGACGTGTAAGTGCATGTTAGTGCGTGTAAGAAAATGTAAGTTCGTGCAAGTGCTTGTGAGTGCGTGTAAGTGCATGTAAGGACGTGTAAGTGCGTGTAAGTGCGTGCAAGTGCGTGTCAGTGCGTGTCAGTGCGTGGAAGTTGGTGTAAGTGTGTGTAAGTATGTGTGTAAGTACGTGTGGGTGCGTGTAAGTACGTGTAAGTGCGTGTAAGTGCGTGAAAGTATGTGTATGTGCGTATAAATACGTGTAAATGTGTATAAGTACATGTAGTTACGTGTAAGTGTGTGTAACTGCGTGTAAGTGTGTGTAAGTACGTGAAAGTGCGTGTAATTGCGTGTAAGTTGGTGTAAGTGCGTGTAAGTGCGTGTTTGTGTATGTAAGTACGTGTAAGTGTGTGTAAGTGGGTGTAAGTATGTGTAAGTGCGTGTAAGTGCGTGCAAGTGCGAGTAAGTGCGTGTCAGTGGGTGTAAGTGTGTGTACGTTTGTGTAAGTGCGTGTGAGTGTGTGTAAGTGCGTGCAAGTGCCTGTAAGTATGTGTAAGTGCGTATAAGCCAAACGCATGTGTGCGTGCAAGTGCGTGTAAGTGCGTGTAGTTACGTGTAGGTGCGTGTAGGTATGTGTAGGTTTGTGTTAGTTTGTGTAAGTGCGTGTGAGTGTGTGTAAGTGCGTGCAAGTGCGTGCAAGTGCGTGTAAGTGCGAGTAAGTGCGTGTAGGTGTGTGTAAGTTCGTGTGCGTGCGTGTGAGTACGTGTAAGTGCGTGTTAGTGCATGATCATATGGGTAAGTGCGTGTAAGTGCGTGTAAGTACGTGTAAGTGAATGTAAGTGCATGTAAATGCATGTAAGTTCGTGTAAGATCGTGTAAGTACATGTAAGTGCATGTAAGTACGTGTAACTGCATGTAATTGTGTGTAGGTGCGTGTAAGTGTGTGTAAGGTCATGTAGGTTAGTGTTAGTTCGTGTAAGTGTGTGTAAGTGTGTATAAGCACGTGTAAGTGCGTGTAAGTGCGTGTTAGTGTGGGTAAGTGCATGTAAGTTCGTGCAAGTGCGTGTAAGTATGTGTAAGTGCGTGAAAGAATTTGTATGTTTGTGTCAGTACGTGTAAGTGCGTGTAAGTACGTGTAAGTGCATGCAAGTGCGAGTAAATGCATGTAACTGCGTGTAACTGCGTGTAACTGTGTGTAAGTGCGTGTAAATAGGTGTAAGTGTGTGTTAGTGCGTGTATGTGTGTGTAAGGGTGTTTAAGTGCGTGTAAGTGCGTGTAAGTACGTGCGAGTGCGTGTAAGTACGTGGTGTACGTGTCAGTGCGTGTAAGTGGGTGTAAGTGCATGTACGTTTGTGTAAGTGTGTGTAATTGTGTGTATGTACGTGTAAGTATGTGTAAGTGTGTGTAGGTATGTGTAAGTATGTGTAAGTGCAAGTACGTACGTGTAAGTTCATGTAAGTGTGTGTGAATATGCGTAAGTATGTGTCAGTACGTGTAAGTGCGTGTAAGTTTGTGTAAGTGTGTGTAATTGTGTGTATGTACGTGTAAGTATGTGTAAGTGTGTGTAGGTATGTGTAAGTATGTGTAAGTGCAAGTACGTACGTGTAAGTTCATGTAAGTGTGTGTGAATATGCGTAAGTATGTGTCAGTATGTGTAAGTGCATGCAAGTGCGTGTAAGTGCGTGTAAGTGCGTGTAAGTACGTGTAAATGCGTGTAAGTACGTGTAAGTGCGTGTAAGTTTGTGTAAGTGTATGTAAGTACATGGTAGTTCGTCTAAGTGAGTGTACATTCGTGTAAGTGCGTGTAAGTGCGTGTAAGTGCGTGTAAGTACGTGTAAATGCGTGTAAGTACGTGTAAGTGCGTGTAAGTTTGTGTAAGTGTATGTAAGTACATGGTAGTTCGTCTAAGTGAGTGTACATTCGTGTAAGTGCGTGTAAGTGCGTGTAAGTGGGTGTAAGTGCGTGTAATTACGTGTAAGTACATGTAAGTGCATGAAAGTACGTGTACGTGCGTGTAAGTGCGTGTATGTTTGTGTGAGTGTGTATAAGTGCGTTTAAGTACGTGTAAGTATGTGTAAGTGCAAGCAAATGTGTGTAAGTACGTGTAAGTACATGTAAGCACGTGTAAGTGTGAGAGTGTGTACAAGTGTGTGTAAGTGGGTGTAAGTACGTGTAAGTGTGTGTGAGTGCATGTAAGTATGTGTAAGTGCGTGTACGTACGTGTAAGTGTGTGTAAGTATGTGTAAGTGCGTGTAAGTACGTGTTAGTACGTGTAAGTTTGTGTAAGTGTGTGTTAGTGCGTGTAACTGCGTGTAAGTATGTGTAAGAGCGTGTGAGTGCATGTAAGTGCGTGTAAGTGCGGGTAAGTACGGTTGAAGTTCGTGTAAGTACATGTACGTGCGTGTAAGTGCGTGTAAGTGCTTGTAAGTACGTGTGTGTGTTTCTGTGTAAGTGCATGGAAGTGGTTTTAAGTGCGTGTAAGTGCGTGTAAGTACGTGTAGGTATGTGTAAGTACGTGTAAGTACGTGTTAGTATGTGTGAGTGCATGCAAGTGCATGTAAGTGCATGTAAGTGTGTGTAAGTGCGTCGAAGTACGTGTAAGTGTTTGTAAGCTCTTGTCAGTGCGTGTAAGTGTATGTAAGTATGTGTAAGTGCTTGTTAGTGCGTGTACGTGCGTATAAATGGGTATAAGTGCGTGTAAGTACGTGTAAGTACTTGTAAGTACGTATAAGTGTGTGAAAGTATATGTAAGTGTGTGTAAGTGCATGTAAGTGTGTGTAATTGCATATAAGTGCGTATAAATGTGTGTGCATTCGTGTTAGTTCGTGTAATTATGTGTAAGTGTGTGTAAGTGCGTGTAAATGCGTGTAGGTTCGTGTAAGTGCGTGTAAGTGCATGCAAGTCATGTAAGTGCGTGTTAGTGCGTGTAAGTACATGTAAGCTTGTGCAAGTGCGTGTAAGTGCGTGTAAGTGTGTGTAAGTGCGTGCAAGTGTGTGTCAGTGCGTTTTAGTGCGTGTCAGTGTGTGTAAGTTCGTGCAAGTGCGTGTATGTGCATGTAAGTCCGTATAAGTGCGTGTAAGTACGTGTAAGTGCATGTAAGTGTGTGTAAGTGCATGAAAGTATATGTAAGTGAATGTAAGTGCGTATAGATACGTGCAAGTGTGTATAACTACGTTGAAGTGTGTGTAACTCAAACTGCATGTAAGTACGTGTAAGTGCGTGTATGTGCGTGTAAATGCATGGAAGTTGGTGTAAGTGTGTGTAAGTACGTGTAAGTCCATGTAAGTGTGTGTAAGTGTGTGTAAGTGGGTGTAAGTGCGTGTTAGTGTGTGTTAGTACGTCTAAGCGCATGAGAGTCTATGCTGATCTTGATCGTCAATGACCTGGAGGTGATTGACGATCGGCAGTCGTCGACCTGGTTGACGACTAGGTCGACGACTAGCCGCTGGGGGGAAAAAGGGGGAAAACCTGTAGAGGGACGTGCGAGTGAACCCGGGTCCACATGTATGGATGAGGGGTTGACAACGTTAAGATGGATTAAAGTGAGAATGAATGGTGGGAATCGATAGGCCATGGATGAGAGAAGGGTAGTGCCGAGTTTGAGCCCATTCCGAGCACTGTGTGTCCTCGTCTGTTGTCGATCGTCGATCACTTGCCCCAAGAGATAGAGATCGATCATCGACCTCGGTCGTCGATCACTTACTAAGGTGGTCAGCATAGGTGTAAGTGCGTGTAAGTGCGTGTAAGAGCGTGTAAGTGTGTGTAAGTGCATGTAAGTGTGTGTAAGGTTGTGCAAGTGCGTGTAAGTGCGTGTAAACACGTGTAAGTGCGTGCAAGTGCGTGTAAGTGCGTGTAAGTGCGTGTAAGTATGTGTAAGTACGTGTAAGTGCGTGCAAGTACGTGTAGGTGCGTGTCAGTGGGTGTAAGTGCATGGAAGTTTATGGGAGTGCCTGCAAGTGCGTGTAAGTGTGTGTAAGTACGTATAAGTACATGCAAGTACGTGTAAGTGCGTGAAAGTATGTGTAAGTGCGTGTAAGTACGTGTAAATGCGTGTAATTGCGTGTAGGTACGTGTAGGTTTGTGTTAGTTTGTGTATGTGTGTGTAAGCATGTGTAAGTGCGTGCAAGTATGTGCAAGTGCGTGTAAGTGCATGTAAGTGCGTGTAGGTGCGTGTTATTTTCTGTAAGTGCATGTAAGTACGTGTAAGTGCGTGTAAGTGCGTGAAAGTATGTGTAAGTGTGTGTAAGTATGCCTAAGTGCGTGTAAGTGCATATAAATGCGTGTAAGCTCTTGTACGTGCATGTAAGTGTGTGTAAGTGCGTGGAAGTGCGTGTAATTGCGTGTAAGTAAGTGTAAGTGCGTGTAAGTGCAAGTAGGTTTGTGTTAGTTTGTGTAAGTGCTTGTAAGTGTGTGTAAGTACGTGTAAGTGCGTGTAAGTATGTTTTAGTTCGTGTAAGTGCAGGTAAGTTCATACAAGTGTGTGTAAGTGCATGTAATTGCGTGTAAGTTTGTGTAAGCGTGTGTAAGTGCGTGTCAGTGTTTGTGAGTTTGTGTCATTGCATGTAAGTGCGTGTAAGTGCGTGTAAGGGTGTGTAAGTGCGTGCAAGTGCGTGTAAGTGCGTTTAACTGTGTGTAAGTGCGTGTAAGTGCTCATCCATGGGTGTAAGTGCGTGTAAGTATGCATCCGTGGGTGTTAGTGCGTGTAAGTATGTGGACGTGCCTGTAAGTGTGCTTAAGTGCGTGTAAGTGCATGTAAGTGCATGTAAGTTTGTGTAAGTGCGTGTACGTGGGTGTATGTGTGTATAAGTGCGTATAAGTGTGTGTAGGTGCGTGTAAGATTGTGTAAGTGTGTGTAAGTACGTGTAACTGGGTGCAAGTGTTTGTAAGTTTGTGTTAGTGCGTGTAAGTGCGTGTAATTGCGTGTTAGTGCGTGTGAGTGCGTGTAAGTGCATGTAAGTGCATGTATGTTCGTGTTAGTTCGTGTAAGTGCGTGTAAGTGTGTGTTAATATGTGTAAGTGCGTGCAAGTGCGTGTAAGTGCGTGTAAGTGCGTGTAAGTACGTGTACGTATGTGTACGTGTGTGTAAGTGCATGTAGGTGGGTGTAAGTGCGTGTTAGTGTGTGTATGTGTGTGTAAGTACGTGTAAGTGCGTGTAAGTGCGTGTAAGTGCGTGTAAGTGCGTGTAAGTGCGTGTAATTATGTGTAAGCTTGTATAAGTGTGTGTAAGTATGTGTACGTTTGTGTGAGTGCGTGTAAGTACGTGGAAGTACGTGTAAGTGCATTAAAGAGCGTGTATGGGCGTGTAAGTTTGTGTACGTGCGTGTACGTGCGTGTAAGTGTGTGTAAGCGTGTTTAAGTGCGTGCAAGTGTGTGTAAGTACGTACAAGTGCGTGAAAGTGCATGCAAGTGCGTGCAAGTGTGTGTAAGTGCGTGTAAGTGTGTGTAAGCGTGTTTAAGTGCGTGCAAGTGTGTGTAAGTACGTACAAGTGCGTGAAAGTGCATGCAAGTGCGTGCAAGTGTGTGCTAGTGTGTGTAAGTTTCTGTAACTGCGTGTAAGTTCGTGTAAGTACGTGTAAGTGCGTGTAAGTGCATGTAAGTGCGTGTAGGTTTGTGTAAGTTCGTGTATGTGCTTGTAAGCATGTGTAAGTGTGTGTAAGTGTGTGTATGTTTGTGTAAGTGCGTGTAAGTACGTGTAAGTGCATGTAAGTGCGTGTAGGTTTGTGTAAGTTCGTGTATGTGCTTGTAAGCATGTGTAAGTGTGTGTAAGTGTGTGTATGTTTGTGTAAGTGCGTGTAAGTACGTGTAAGTGCATGTAAGTTTGTGCAAGTGCGTGTAAGTGCGTGTAAGTATATGTAGGTGCGTGTCAGTGTGTGTAAGTACGTGTAAGTGTGTGCAAGTGTGTGTAAGTTTGTGTATGTGCGTGTAAGTGCGTGAAAGCATGTGTAAGTGCGTGTAAGTACTTGTAAGTACGTGTAAGTGTGTGTAGGTTCGTGTAAGCTTGTTTACGTTCGTGTAAGTGTGTGTAAGTGCGTCTAAGTGTGTGTATGTTCGTGTAAGGGTGTGTAAGTACGTGTAAGTGCGTGTAAGTACGTGTAAGTACGTGTACGTTCGTGTAAGTGCGTGTAAGTATGTGTAAGTGCGTGTAAGTGCGTGTAAGTTCATGTAAGTACGTGTAAGTGCGTGTAAGCGTGTGTAAGTGCGTGTAAGTGCGTGTTAGTGTGAGTAAGTACATGTACGTTTGTGCAAGTGTGTATAAGTATGTGCAAGTGCATGTAAGTGCGTGTAAGTGCATGTAAGTGTGTGAAACTGTGTGTAGATGCGTGCACGTGCGTGTAAGTGCGTGTAAGTGCATGTTAGTATGTGTAAGTGCGTGTAAGTACGTGTAATTGCGTGTAAGTGCATGTAAGTGCATGTAAATACGTGTAAGTGCGTAAAACTGCGTACAAGTGCGTGCAAGTGCGTGTAAGTGCGTTTAAGTGTGTGTAAGTGCGTTTATGTACGTGTAAGTTTGTGCAAGTGGGTGTTAGTAGGTGTAAGTACGTGTTAGTGCGTGTAAGTGCGTTTAAGTGTGTGTAAGTGCGTTTATGTACGTGTAAGTTTGTGCAAGTGGGTGTTAGTAGGTGTAAGTACGTGTTAGTGCGTGTAAGTGCGTGTAAGTGCGTGTACGTGTGTTTAAGTGTATGTAAGTATGTGTAAGTTCGTGTAAGTGCGTGTACGTGCGTGTAAGTGCATGTAAGTGCGTGTAACTGCGTGCAAGTGCGTGCAAGTACGTGCAAATGTGTGTAAGTGTGTGTAAGCTTGTGTAAGCTTGTGTAAGTGTGTGTAAGTGCGAATAAGTGCGTGTAAGTGTATATAAATGTGTGTAAGTGCGTGTAAGTGCGTGTAAGTGTGTGTTAGTATGTATAAGTGGGTGTAAGTGCGTTCAGGTGCGTGTAAGTGTGTGTAAGTGCATGAACGTTTGTATACACACGTGTAAGTGCATGTAAGATCATGTAAGTGCGTGTAAGTGCATGTTAGTGCGTGTACGCATGTGTAAGTGCGTGTCAGTGCGTATAAGTACATAGAATTGCGTGTAAGTGTATGTAAGTGCGTGTAAGTACGTGTAGGTGCGTGTAAATATGTGTAAGTGTGTGTAAGTACGTGTAAGTTCATATGAGTGTGTGTAAGTGTGTGTAAGCACGTGGAAGTACGTGCAAGTTCGAAAAGTGCGTGTAAGTACGTGTAAGTGAAACTAAGTGCGTGTAAGTGCATATAAGTGCATTTCAGCACGTGTTAGTGCGTGTAAGTGCGTGTAACTGTGAGTTTGTACGTGTGAGTGTATGTAAGTGTGTATAATGGCAATTATGTGTGTGTACGTGCATGTAAGTACGTGTAAGTGCGTGTAAGTGCATGAAAGTGTGTCTAAGTGCATGTAAGTACGTGCAAGTACGTGTGAGTACGTGTACGTGCGTGTAAGTGCATGTAAGTGCATGTAAGTACGTGTGAGTGTGTGTAAGTGCGTGTAGGAGCATGTGTGTGTGTACGTGCGTGTAAGTGCATGTAAGTGCGTATTAGTGCGTGTAAGTGCATGTAAGTGCGTGTAAGTGCGTATCAGTGCGTGAAAATGCGTGTAAGTGTGTCTAAGTGCGTGTAAGATGGTGTGAGTGCATGTGAGTGCGTGTGAGTTTGCGTGAGTGTGTGTAAGTACGTGTAATTGCGTGTAAGTGCGTGTTATTGTGTGTAAGTGCATATAAGTGCGTGTAAACGCGTGTAAGTTTGTGTATGTACATATAAGTACGTGTAAGTACGTATAAGTGTGTGTAAGTACGTGTAAGTGTGTGTAAGTGCGTGTAAGTACGTGTAAGTACGTGTAAGTGCGTGTAAGTGCGTGTAAGTGCGTGTAAGTACGTGTAAGTACGTATAAGTGTGTGTAAGTACGTGTAAGTGTGTGTAAGTGCGTGTAAGTACGTGTAAGTACGTGTAAGTGCGTGTAAGTGCGTGTAAGTGCGTGTAAGTTTGTGTAAGTATGTTCAAGTACGTGTAAGTGCGTGTTGGTGCCTGTAAGTGCTTGTGAGTGTATGTAAGTGTGTGTAAGTACGTGTAAGTACGTGTAGGTTCGTGAAAGTGTGTGTACGTATGTGTACGTGCATGTACGTACGTGTAAGTTCATGTAAGTATGTGTAAGTGCATGTAAGTGTGTGTAAGTATGTGTAACTTTGTGTAGGTGCGTCTGAGTGTGTGTAAGTACATGTAAGTATGTGTAAGTGTATATAAGTACATGGAAGTGCGTGTAAGCATGTGTAAGCGCGTGTAAGTGCATGTAAGTGTATGTAAGTGCGTGTAAGTATGTGTAAGTTTGTGTAAGTACGTGTAAGTTCATGTAAGTGTGTGTAAGTACATGTAAGTACGTGTAAGTGCGTGTAAGTACGTGAAAGTACGTGTAAGTATGTATGTGTACGTATAAGCACACGTTAGTGTGCGTAAGTGTGTGTAAGAGTATGTAAGGACATGTAAGTACGTGTAAGTGCGTGCAAGTGTGCGTTAGTACGTGTAAATGCGTGTAAGTTTGTGTAAGTGCATGTAAGTGTGTGTAAGTACTTGTAAGTGTGTGCAAGTATGTGAAAGTGCGTATAAGTGTGTGTAAGTGCGTGTAAGTGTGTGTAAGTGCGTATAAGTGCATGTAAGTGCGTGTAAGTTTGTGTAAGTGCGTGTGAGGGCATAGGTGCAAGCACCGTAGGCACAGGCGCAGGCACCGTAGGCCGAGGCCCAGGCACCGTAGACGCAAGCACAAACACTGTAGGTGTAGGCACNTGTAAGTGTGTGTAAGTGCGTATAAGTGCATGTAAGTGCGTGTAAGTTTGTGTAAGTGCGTGTGAGGGCATAGGTGCAAGCACCGTAGGCACAGGCGCAGGCACCGTAGGCCGAGGCCCAGGCACCGTAGACGCAAGCACAAACACTGTAGGTGTAGGCACGGGCACCATAGGCGCATGTGCAGGCACCGTAGGCATAGGCGCAGGCACCGTAGGGGCAGGCACAGGCACCGTAGGCGTGACCGCAAGCACTGTAGGCGCAGGCGCATGCACCGTAGGCGCAAGCGAAAGCACCGTAGGCGCAGAAGGGTGCAGGCGTTGTACGCGCAGACGTAGGCACCTTATCCAGAGGTGTGGGCACCGTAGGCTTAGTTGCAGGTACCGTAGGCGCAGGCGTAGGCACTGTAGGCGCAGGCGCAGGCACCTCAGGCGTAGGCGTATGCACCGTAGGCGTAGGTGCAGGCACTGTAAGCATAGGCGCAGGCACTATAGGCGCAGGCCCAGGCACCTAGGCGAAGGCGCAGGCACCGCAGGCGCAGGCGCAAGCACCGTAGGCACAGGCGTAGGCACCGTAGGCGTAGGCGAAAGCTCCGTAGACGCAAGCGCAGGCATCGTAGGCACAGGCGTAGGCACCGTAGTTGCAGTTACCATAGACGCAGGCGCAGGCACGGTAGGCACAGGCGCAGGCACTGTAGGCGTAGGCGCATGCGCCGTAGGTGCAGGCGCAGGTACCGTAGTCGCAAGCACATGCACTTTAGGCGCTAGTGAAGGCACCGCAGGCGCAGGCGTAGGCACCATAGGCGCAGGCGCAGGCGCAGGTGCAGGCACCGTAGGCGCAGGTGCTAAGGCTGCACACCAAATCCTAGGATTCATGAATAACATTCGTGAATCCGGATCCGCATTTGGATTCGGGGATCTGAATCCTTCATTAGGATTTGATTCGGGATTTGAGGATCTTTTTTGCACAAGTTTCATCTTGGAAAACATGGTTTTCTATGGAAGACAAGAGGAGTTTTACTTGCCATAACCTGCAGGATTCGGAGACGATTCGTGAATCCTTAGGATTTGCAAACCCAGATTCGGATTCGTGAATTGAAGCCAGACTTGGATTCGGATTCGTGAATCCGAATCCAATATTGGATTTGGGAATTTTACCCGGTGTGCACCCTTAGCAGGCGCAGGCGCAGGCACCTTACGCACAGGCGCATGCACCATAGATGCAGGCGTAGGCACCGTGAGTGTAGGCATAGGCACTGTAGGCGCAGGCGCAGGCATGGTAGGCGCAGGCGTAGGCACCATAGGCGCAAGCGTAGGCACCGTAGGCGCAGGCGCAGCCATTGTAGGCGCAGACACAGGCACCATAGACATTGCCGCAGGCACCGTAGGCGCAGGCACAGGCACCATAGGCGTAGGCGCAGGTACCGCAGCCGAAGGCGGAGGCACCATAGGCATAGGCGCAGGCACCATAGGCGCAGGTACAGGCACTGTAGGCGAAGGTGCAAGCACCGTAGACGCAGGCGCAGGCACCGCAGGCGCAGGCGCATGCACCGTAAGCGCAGGGGCAGGCACCCTAGTTGCAGGCGGGAGCACCGTAGGCGCAGGTGCGGGCACCGTAGGCGCAGGCACATGCATTGTAGGCAAATTTACCATAGGCGCAGGCGCAGGCATATAGGCACAGGCGCAGGCACCGTACGCGCAGGCCGGGGAACCTTGGGCGCAGGCGCAGACACTGTAGGCGCATTTTCGTGCACCATAGGCGCAGGCTCAGGCATGGTAGGCGCAGGCCCAGGCACGATAGGCGCAAGCACAGGCACCGTAGGCGCAGGCCCTGTAGGCGCAGGCCCAGGCACCTAGGCACAGGCGCAAGAACCTAGGCACAGGCGCAGGCACCGTAGGCGCAGGCGCAGGCACCATAGGCGCAGGCGCAAGCATCGTAGGTGCAGGCGCAGGCACCGTAGGCGCAGGCGCAAGCACCGTAGGCGCAGGTGCAGGCACCGTGGCACGGGTATTGGCACCGTAGGCTGAGGCATAAGCAACTTAGGCGTAGGCGCAGGCAGCGTACGTGCAGGCGCATGCACTGTAGGCGAAGGCGCAGGCACCATATGCGCAGGCGCAGGCACCGTAGGCGCAGGCACATGCACCATAGGCGCAGGCGCAAGCACTGTACGCGCAGGCACAAGCACCATAGGCGCAAGCTAAGGCACCGTATGCAGTGGCCTAGGCACCATAGGCGCAGACACAGGCACTTTAAGTGTACGCAGAAGTACCTTAGGCGCAGGCGCAAGCACCGTAGGCGCTTGCACAAGGCACCGTAGGCGCAGGTGATGCCCCCAATTTTGCCGCACCCTTGACTTTTTCCGCGGAGACCTTCTGTGCTTTCCGCGGACTATGCACTTCTTACACACTACTGCTCAAGCTAGGTGTGCAGTGGAACACAGACACCAGCACTAAGCTACTGACAGTTTCGCGGACTGCAGATCTATATACGTGCACACAAACCTCACCGATGAGTGACACTCTGCGGTCCATTTCTTACCACACGTGAGCCCGCCACGTCGTGGCTTCTAGCTCCTCTCCGCGGAATCCTCGTTCTGCGGACGTGTGCAAGCAAGGGCACCGCCAGCAGTTCACTTCACAAAGGCTTTTGGCTCTTCACGCATACAGTCTCGCAGGCCGCGGAGAGGACTCCAAGAGCTACAAAAGGCACGGGAGTAGTGGGGTAGTGATCACAGAGGAGAGCAAGTGAATGTCTTTGATCAACGTGGCGGAGTACATGAATGCGGAGTATTGCTCGAGGAAGCAAGCAAGACTGAGCTCACCTTATGCTAGTGCCATCTAGGTCTTATCTACTTGGAACTCCGTACGGTGTGCTTACACGCCGTCTGTCTCATCCTTCTTGAGCTTTTTTCCTTCCCTCTTACTTGGACTCCACGCGGTGTGGCTGTGCCCCACGGGTCTCGTCCTCAAACATGTCACATTCTTTACTAATGATCTTCTTCATCCGCGGCTCGTGCAGGTGGTCTTCGTGTTCTTCCTTGAATCTTCGCTTTTCGTGGTGCGCCTCCATAGGTTCCCCTGTGATTAATGCTTGGTCATTCCTGCTGATTGGGTGTTCCTCCCTTGATTGCTTGGTTCATCCGCTTATGTACCTGCACCTTGTCAGTGATCACGGATCTTGCTGCGGCTCGTCCTTGTTCTCTTTGCATCGCGGAGTTCTCACCACTGCGTCCCGCTTTTTTCCTCTCCGCATCATGCACTTGGTTGTGGAGGAATTGCCACAGGTAAGTGTGCTCACCTCCAAACCCCTTGCCCCTAGATTCCGCACTACCATTCGCTCAACCGCGTCCGCGGGAGCCAGCGTTCTGTGCACGGATCTCAGGCTGCCCATGTCGTTCTCCGTGGATGGTCTTTCCCTGCGGAGCTGCGGCTGAAGTGTGCCTGACACTGATGCCCCCAACCCCCTTCCTTTTTGCAAGCCTCTGTCCCCACAGTCTTTCAACGAGTCACCCGCTTGAAGTGCTTGTAGGGCTTGGGACGGTTTTGTTCTTGGCACGGTCTGCACTATTTCTCCACAGCCCCTCCTTTCCGCTGGAACTTCTCCACGCATTCATCGTGGACGAAGAGTCTTCATCCTTTGCACCGCACCTCCATTGTGGGAGCAATGATCATCTGCTTGCACGAGGAGCAGTGCGGTGTGCGTTCGTACTTCTTGCAGCTCGAGCATCGATAGATCTTCTTGCCCTCGCTGTTCCGCCCCACCTCCTCGGTGTAATGCTCATGCGTGATGCCTCCGCAGTGTTCGCATCCATAGACTGTCCCTTCGAGCCGACCGCTGCAGTTGTCTCCGGTGCAGGACCGTTTGTTGGAGAGCTTCCACTTGATCTTCCGCATCTTGTTGTGACGGCTGCTGCAAGTCCAAATGCCTTCCCGCGCGCCCCACACTGCAGGTGGCACATAGTCTTGCACATTCCGCAAGGCTTGCCGAATTCATTCAGGTCCTCTACGCATGCCCCACAGGTTGGGGCCAAGGTGTCCTCATCATAGGACAGTGAGGCCCCTTCCTCCACG